>OX940974.1:26596991-26756884 GCA_954871275.1 Leptopterna dolabrata | reverse complement strand
AAATTGTGATTTTGTATTGCACTTTGGTCCAATGCAATCGGGCTGGGTAACGAATTACTCTTGCGGAGACGGATTTTTCTGCGCAAGAACGAATTTTTACCATGGAAATTATGGGACTTACCCTGCGGATTCACATCTCCGATGCATGGAACGGACTTTGGAGGGATTTCCGGTTCACAGGGAGCATCTTGAAATTTTGGAACGAGCCAAATAGCTACACTTCCTTTGAAAATTCGCTAAAAAATTCTATTTCAGTCAGCATAGGTAAGTACCAACAATATCATCTCCATCACATATTTCCTCTAAATCGCCATCCCCTTCTTCAATGCTTGAATCCTCTTCCCGATGAACCTTCTTATTGAAAAAAGAAAAAACTATTTTGATGTCAATTCTCTTCTAAATCTGGGGACGCGGAAGCGTCCCACCCGCCAAGAAAACCGAAAAACTTGAAAGCGACCAAGGACACTGTTTACACGACAGAACAAGTAGGGTTTACCCCCCCCCCCCCCCCCACCGGGGGGTCGCCAGTGTTGATTTTTCGTACACCCATTTTCGAGGAACCCCTGAGAATTTGCACCACATTTCAATCCTCGGGACGACCAGGTGCCGGAGTTATTGATGTTTGAAAAACCTAATCCACGGCATCACGTGTGGAGAGCTGTAACTTTCGTCGTTTATACTTTTCTCCAGCGCTTTTTAAAAGGAGTTGAAAACAAATTTTCAAACAAATTTCAAAATTTTTTAAATGTCGAAACAAATTTAAACCACTATTCTTAGAATTTTTTTTTTTTAAATCAAACAAAACAGAATGAAAAATGTTTATTTGGGAAAATTTGTCACTAGCAAAAAATTGTTAGCTACTGGGATAAAAATTTCCACAGAAAAAAATTTAACTGGGAAAACATTTTTACTAAGATAACAATTTTACTGAGAAAAAAAGTTTACTGTTAAAACGTTTTTACAGGGGAAAAATTTTTACTTCATCAATGCAAAAAGATGTGATATCCCCCCCCAAAACAACAATCTTGTTGTAAAAATTTACCCGCCAAAAAACCTCCTCAGCCGCAAAAAGGATTGGTATCCTTTTTGCCCACCAAATTAGCATGCTCGGTGCTTCGCACCTCGCTCTTGGATGTGCATATATTTAGAACCCTGTTCCTTCCATCTCTGCTGGGTAAGCAGTAGTAGGTATTAAGTAGTAAATTTTTTATTGTAGAAATCATAATGATGATTGTTACAATGGGTACATGCCATATAAAATGAATAGTCATACAAAACGCACCTCAAAGGTGTATATTTAAAAAAAAAAAAAACGCTGCTATGTCCTTGTCACATGGGTTTATTATTCTAATGGATTGGTTTATTATTCTGATGGTCTCCCCCAATTTTGGCCCCCAAAAAACGAATTAAGTACGCTCCTTTTTTTTCAAATTATCTTTGAAGATCGGTAGTGGCATTTAACCGTCTTGATCCACGTGTTGACACCTTTTCCAGTGTTATTATACAAATTGATGGTGACTTCAGACGATTTCCCAGGTTTTTGACTCATAAAAAATCAATTTTTGGAGCGGAACATTTGGTAGAACCTCAATTTTCCACTCTTTGGTCAAAATCGACTTCATAATCGGCCTTCTCGACCCCAAAAAACATGGAAAACGATACCTCAAAAGCTCATGTTACATGTTACTAAAACACAAGAATAAGGTGAGATAAACAAGGTGAAATCCAAAATCTTGGAAATTTCAACTCGTGGGACGTCAAATTCTGTATTTTCCACCTATTCATTGGTTAGGCGGTTGCTAACAACACAGGACGGGTCGCTCCGAGCACGGAAGCACGTACTTGGTAATCCATCTTGCTGAGTGTCATGTGACTATTGCAAACTCTCAAAACAGATCCTTGATGAACACCGGAGCTGATGGTCGCTGGTAAGAGATCCAGACCGCCGTTTGTGCGGCTTGGGAGGCCGTGAATAATGTAAAACGGCATCAGGACGGAACGCCAGGAGCCACCTGGGTCAGGTAGGCGAGTTCGAGTAGAAATGGCGGGGTATGGAAGGAGAGCTGCGTTGGTGGTGTGAGGAGGAGGGGAAGGGGTCTCTTTTTTAAGAGCGAAAACGCTTAAATAGTCTCTAAAGGGACTTGACAATCTGAAGGAGCGCAAATATTTGTAGTTGTGAGAAAATGGGAGCCGACGGAATGCAGAAAACTCGGCCTCTCAGTCTCATTAACTTCCTTCTGATGGCGGTACACAATTCTAACATCATTTAGCTATTTATATTAACCCTGTCCGTTCCCCCACTTCGCCGTCTTACCTGTCGCTTTTGCCCTCATAAAAGAGCAACCGCTTGTCCGAAAGGGGGAACTACCGAGTGGGATATTTGTTTTCATATTCCCGCTGCTGCCATCATCTTTTTACTTCCCGAGAGCAGCACGTAAACATACATTAATCTCACAGGCGTTTATACTAAGTACCAAATGTACACAACGGAATTTGGTAATTATCCAACCGTAATGATACAGTTACCATAAAATATAGCTACCGCTTACTCAGAATGGGCTTTAGGACCCTAAATGATTCCAGCCTACCCTGTATTCCGCTAATGAATACCCTCAAGTGTGAAAACGTCAACACATCAGCTAATGAGAAATTTGTACAATTTCCAGAAGTATTTTCACATTATTGCACACTAATTTCATTTTAACAAAATCGAAGGGTCATTGAAAAGTATTGTTATCAATAGAGTTCGAATTTTGTATATTTTGCATATCAGGTTTTTTCAATAGAAAGTGTCATACTTATCCGAATTAAGGTATTTGGAGATGTTTTGGACATTTAAAATTGAACTTAAAATTGCATATTCGTGCATATTTTGCTGGTTTTTTGCATATTATATGCATCTGCATATGTTACAGAGTTTTGTATATAAATGGCATATTTCTAAGAAATATCTGCGTACGTACACAGAAATTTCCTATCTCCGGTCATGTGAAGGGTCTTATACGTGCCTTTGTATGACTGCCCTCTCGATCTCTCCGGGTAGTTGACCGGGTTTTCCCGACCGGAGATTTCCGTCCGTGTGAAACTAGCCTAAGAAAAACACTATTTTGAGGCTTCGCTTATTCATTCCGTTCAAGGTATTAAAGCCAAGTGGGATTACTTCAGGTCCATTCTATTGAAAAAGTGAGAGAAGCTGAATGCTGTACTAGCCCACAATCCTGGATGGACCACAATTAAAACTGTCGCAGCTATATTAAAGGGGGAAGATACACCTACTGGAATTGACCTCAACGGACTCACTCCTGGAGAAATTGCCATGTTAAAATTCCTTCCTGTTGTCAGCTGCGACGTTGAAAGATCCTTTTCCGCGCTGAAAATAACTCTATCAGACTGACGGAGGAATTTCACAGTCGAAAACCTCGAAAAAGTGTTGATAGTCCAGAGAAATTAATCTGTACCTACACCTACACATTGAAATTTTAATCATTGTAAATTTTATTTAATATTGTGTAGTTTTATTTTCTGTCATTTTATAAAATATAGATGAATGATTAAGAGTTTGGGGTTACATTGCTCATTCCCGTATTAGACTTCTCAATAAAAACTTGAAAACCGAAAAAATTGGACCAAAATTTCAACTTGGATATTATTTTGAATTTTTTGCATGTTTTGCATATTTTGCTAACTTTTGTTGCATATTTCTGCTATTTTTTGCATATCGATCCGAACTCTAGTTGTTATCAGCGTGAGAAACCAAATTCTTGAACTCACCCAGAGGACATGGGTCTTCTCCCAATCTGACACCCCACATCGCTGTATTGCTGCAATAGCGTCATATCTCCAAATTTCACTTTTTTCAGGTTGTCTGCAGAAATGTATTTCTCAGCCTGCCTGCACCTACGGCACGAGGGCCACTTCTTTGTTTTTGACACCCGCTCCTCAGGAAGTAGAACCATATGAGAAAACTAGCCTGACCGCTTGCTTCGCTCGCTATCCGAGATTCGCTGTACGCAGTATCGTGGAACCAACAAACGACGGAATAATCCCATAGCCTACCGGGTATTTGTGCCCAATTTTATCAAAATCCGTCAAGCCATTCAGGAGTTGACCATGGTCGACCATATTTCCGCTATGGTGAAGGGGACCGAAAAATTCCGACGTTGCACAACTTGGGAGCCTACTGGATATTCGTGCCAAATTTGGTCGATATTCGTCGAGCCATTAAGGAGTTGACCATGGTCGACCATATTTCCGTTATGGTCAGGGTATTAAAAATGCGCCTACGTTCAACTTGGGAGGCTACCGTATATTGGTGCCAAATTTGGTCGATATCCGTTGAGCAATTCGGGATTCGACCATGGAGGGGCCCATGGATGCGCTATGGTCGACCGCGGGGGTAGTCCGAAGGGTCGATCGTAGATAGAATTTCACGTAGATTACGAATACGCGATAAAAAATAGGGGTTACCATTTCAATTAACGAAGTTGACCATGGTCGAGCATAGTTCCGCTATGGTGAGGGAATTAAAAATGCGACGTTGCACAACTTGGGAGCCTACTGGATATTCGTGCCAAATTTGGTCGATATCCGTCGAGCCGTTAGGCCGTGGGAAGACAGACAGACAGACAGACAGACAGACAGACAGACAGAGATTCGAACTTATAAGAGATTCGCAGTAGAAATTCGTAGTTGAAAGTTGAAATGGATCTTACTATCTCGAATCAGCAAAGTGTGATATATGACTCAACTGCACCCAACGAGCGCATGTTCTACACAGATGTACCTGCTTATGTCTGTATATGAAGGTATAACTCGCGTACAAGATTGCGGAAAATTCCTAAAAGCGCGAACCCGAATACTACAATAACACTGATTTATTGTAAGTAATGTGCTCCAAAACACAAATCAAAATATTAGAGAGGTCCGGAAGCGTCACCGTTCAAGTGAATGTAATCATGAATGCGATGATAGTGGGCCAAAATGGTTGCGGGGGGGGGGGGGGTAGCCGATTGATTTCAATGACATTTTACAGAGCTACTCAATGCCAGGTCTCGAAGTGTATTATAAGAACGCGGAATTTCAGTAGGGTTAAAAAGGTTTCTACCGTTCCATTTTTCCCTACAACCAAACCACGGTCAACTCTCGTCCAGTGCGATGGAATTCTTTGTAAAACCAAATGAAGATTTGGAGCAAATGAAGGATTCCGCGAATAATATCTGTTCATCACAGACAAACAGAGCAGTCCGTAATTCAGCTGTTCTGGAGATCCCATAGATTTATTGTATTTGATCACGGTGTGTCATAAATATAGTCAAATTAAACCTTTTCCAAACCAAATTCAACCTTTTCCAAACCGAATTCAACTTTTCCAAGTCAAATTCAACTTTCTCCATTTCAAATTCAACTTTTTCCATTTCAAATTCAACCTTCCCCTACTTCAGAAAAAAATATAAATTTTAATAAACTGAACTGTGAACCCCATTAGTAACTATTTGTTGCATTATTTAAGGCCTAAATTAAACAACGTTATAGTGGTTCAGTGCAGGTACTAGGTATGTATGTTTTTATTTTTATTTTTTAATTACAATTTAAAATTTTCCTTTTGTGAACCTTCAACTGAAGTAAGGAGCATAACTTCGGTGTTTCCAAATTCTTCGTGTTTACTTCTTTAATGCCTATTTCGTTGCCCATCAAACCTTCTGATTAATCGAAAACCCTTTTCTGATGGCATACGAAGTAGCGAGGGAGTTTGCAGTCGCTATCTGATGCCATACGAAATTCAATTTAAGCCTTAAATAATGCAACAAAAAGTTAGTAATGGGGTTCACAAATTCAATTTACCAAACCTTAAATTTTTTGCTGAAGTACCTAGGGGAAGGTTGAATTTGAAATTGAAAAAGTTGAATTTGACTTGGAAAAAGTTGAATTTGGTTTGGAAAAGGTTGAATTTGACTTGGCAATGTTATATGAATACCATCGTCACGCCCTATTTGGAAATATGGGCACAGTGCTGACGAACCCATTTGTTGTGATCGGCTGCTCCTCCACAACCAATGTAATGTACATACATGTTGTACCTCAGAGTATGGACCCCCCCGACCCCCCTCTGATCATGTCAGGGGCCTATAAAGAGCCGAGGGGCCAACAAATAGCCTCCCGTGAGAATGGCGAGGGGCCATTCTCAAGCTAACTTTCGGCCTCGTCTGTTCCATCCTTAATCGCTACACTGGTGACCCCGAGTGGTGACACGCAGCCTCCGCCCGCCGTCTGCGACCGCGGTGCGACGACAGCGACGACAGCGCCTAGCAACGACGAAAAACGCCGCTCAGCGCCCGCCGACCGTCTGCGACGAGCCCCACCTCCGCAGCACTACGCCCGGCACACGCACCCCACTCCGACGCCCCACAGCGCCGCCCCCACCAACGCCACACAGCGGCGCCCCACTCCGACGCCCGCCTCGACGCCCAACGCAGCGGCCCCCCGCTACTTCGCCCCACCATCCGATTCCTATATAAGGATACGGACGCCGGCGCCTCGCACACTTCCTGCTGACACTTCCAGACGACACCTCTCCGGGACTGGCGCCTACAACGAAAACACGGACCCGAAACCACCGACACCCGCAGAAACGACTCCACCGACATCAACGCTCCAGCTCCGGCCGTACGACCCCGCATTCCCGCACGTCTGATTCGCCCAACTCGAGATCACATTGACTCACGAATATCACATTGACTGACGCCGCATGCTAAATTCGCCCGCGCCTTCGAGCCCCGCCAAGCGGACCTCTACGACGACCCCAACCGACATCCGAGCACGAGAATCCGTCAGTCCACGCCCGCCGACTTCGTAGAGCCCTCCCGGCCGACACACCGCAACGCGTAGAACATCAAATCGCCTTCGAAGGGACCTCCATGCCACGCGAAACTTCGCCGAATATTACCGGACCTCAACGCGAAAGCGTCGGCCCATTTCGGCGAATTACTAGTGGCTGGCACCATCGAACGCCAACAGCTACCAGACGTTGACAACTCGCCTTTTCGCCACGCACGCACCGTCCGACGGCTCCCGGCTCACCGCCTTACTCAACCAACTTCCGACGACGAACTACCGTCAGTCGTCGCCCGCCGACTCACTCGAGCACTCCCGGCCGACACACCGACCCCGCTCGTTCGGCAGCCCCTACCAGACAGCATTCGCCTTCACATAGCGGCGCGCGACGAACCCGACGTCACGAAACTCGCTGCGCTCGCCGATCGCCTCATACCCTTCGCCCCGCCTCCTCGAGTGGCTACCGTCACCGAAGAGGTTCGTGTGATTCGAACAGACGACAACAGCGACCGCCGACGCAGCCACGACCGACCACACGCAGCGCGACGAACGGCTCGTGTTTCTGCCGCCGCACATGGGACCCCCGAGCACAAAAACGCCGCACCCCATGCACCTGGCGCCCGCAACCACAGCCGCCGCGGCCGCACCCACGCACTCAACCAACACCCCGGCTCTTCATACGCCGCAAACGTACCGCCCCCAACGACACCGACCCGGACAGCCACAGCGAACCTCCCACGCCCGGCAACCGCCACCGCAACAGAACAAAATTTAACTAAATGCGTTACTTAAATTCTGGGGGGAGCAGTGTTGGGATCGGCTGCTCCTCCACAACCAATGTAATGTACATATGTACTTGTTGTACCTCTGTCAGACCCGATTCAGCGAAAAATATTCATTTCACCGATCGCCTCGAAATTCTTTGTGCCCCATTTACAAAGGGCGCTGACTCAGGAGCTCATTGCGTCCTCGGCCACACGCGCCTGTGTTCGCGCATTATGATTGGTGGAAAACAATACCCCACCAATCGAAGAATAAAACTTAGAGCAGGAAAGACAAGGAAAACAGGTCGTTGAGTTCAGGAACCCGAACGAGAAGCATCCTTCGAGCCACGGACCCGACCCCTCAACCGCAGTGCCATCGGAAGAGGTACCTATCAGCTGGCCCGATCCTTGGTACTTCACCGACAGAGCCAGCAAACCATCCGACACCGGCACGACTGGGACTTCGTTTCCAGGTCGGAGGAGCAGGATCGAAAGGTACGTGGACCACCCCGAGAAATTTCATTCCCGTCCGTTTCCGCGATCGTCGTACAGTCGGGCGTAAACCGGGTAATTCACGCACAATAGCCCTTGGGAGGAAGTAGGTAGGAATTAGGGAGTAGCTTATCATCAAGGCCTATTTAGATATCAATAAAATTTTCCCATTTACCACTGAATCCCGGCGTTGTGTGTCTCAAGTCCCAATACCATCAATTCTGCTCCCTTCAGGAGCCCAGCGTTGCCTGGCCCCCAACCCACCCAAGGTAGGTGGAGGCCGACAGGCAAAAGTTAACGCAATATCAGGAATATTAGGGGCTCACATATTGGGGACCCCCCGACCCCTCTCTGATCATGTCAGGGGCCTATAAAGAGCCGAGGGGCCAACAAATAGATAACCATTCTCAAGCTAACTTTCGGCCTCGTCTGTTCCATCCTTAATCACTACACCGTTTTATCAAGAACAGTTATTATTTGTGCACAAGGAAGTTCATCCACAAATACCTACTTGTTAAATTGTAATACTGGTTTTAGGTCTGTTATTTATATCTACTTTAAGGTATGGCTATAAGTTAAAAATATGTTATCCCGTTAAAAACAAGGTGCGGAAACCCGTTGTTTCGGCATCCTCCGCCGCACAATGTGGTCAAAATGCCATCTTCCACAAAAACTCAGAAAACTTCTGTCTTTATTGGAAATTTAACGCTGATCACGAATATACCGCATGTCCCTACACCTATTTCAGCTCCTTGACGCATTTTTCGCCAAAAAGCCTTTAAAAAAAACGTTTTTATACTTATTTATCTATATTTATCCCATTATGACCGTTCACAATTTTTTTGTCACACACAAAAGTTCTAGATAAATAAATTCTGCGACAAATGAGGCCAACTCCTGCGGTATACCTTCATATTTGTTGTAATACCCTCTAAATTTTGTCTCAAAACTCGTGTAATCTATAAATTCCAGTACATAGATACATGCCACCATTATTTATCATCAAAATTGGCTGAAACTGATCTTTGTAAAGTAAACAACAGCACTCCGATTGGTTCTGCGAGGCTAACATTCTTTCCTCTTCCACCCACTGTGAAGTAAGAACATCCACTCTATCCACAAGAGTTTTTGTACCTGCCCCTAAATTTCGACTCACTCGCACTACTTCTCACTGCTATTTACCCTTGCCATATCTCCTTAGGAATATCCCAAACGAACTTCGCTCGCCTAATGTGTCGCGGCAGCAATATGAAAAGCTAATTTTTGCGCACCTCATTAAAGTTGGACCCAATGGTTGTGGAGTTCGCTTTGAAAGTATCTACACGTAGATTAAGATACGCAGCTACGCATACCCTCTTTTTTATTTCTAATGGTGTAATTTTATATTATTTTGAGAGCCATTTGCTTTCTTTAGTTTGTTATTTTATTTCTTCAGAGGACCCTACCACACGAGCCACAGATCTCCATGCATGTGGGTTTTAAATATGTATCTTGAAGTTCCCTCTTATGTTTAATATTAATGAAATAAAGAATTGATTGATTGATTGAAATAAAATAAACAACATCTTATTCAAATAGTGCATGCGCTTCAGAACTAGACAGCACGTGTTCGAACAAGCCCGGAGTGGGATTCCTACGTTCAACATGCAAAAACAAGCGTGGAAGCCAGATTCGGAGGAAATTCACAGATACGGTATTCTAAGGTATCTAGCTTTTTTTTTAAAGTCTCATGACACAAAGAAAAACTTGAAAATTGCGTTTCCTCTTCAAAAAACCTCAAATTTTAATCCTTTTGTCCGAACAGTGAATTTATATCAATTTTAGGAGTATTTCTATAGCACAAACGGCAAAACCAAACTTTAGAAAATTGAAGCAGAAAATGAAGAAACTTGTGGAAAATACCCATTATTTTACTATTACATTAAACTTCTGTTTATATTTTTAAATTAAAGTAAGTTCCATTATATGAATTTTGACACCAACCGCACTCTCCTACAACGAACAGTTCTTTTTCCTGTGAGCTTTCTAAATTTCGGCAACGAGTGACGTCACACTTGGCCAGGGGTTCCCGCCCAGGCGGGATGGTTGCGATGACGTCACTCGTTGCCGAAACTTTGAAAGCTCAAAGAAAAAAAACTCTTCATTGTAGGAGAGTGGCCTCAAAATTCTTAGAATAGAATCTACTTTTATTTGAAAATAGGAAAGCAATATAAACAGAAGTCATGAGTACTCCTCATTATCTCTAAATCTTAACTTTGGAAGGTGAAATTTTGGTTCAATCGAACTTTAACCGGTAAATGGTTATCATATATTGGCTCTACAGCTCATTCACTGTAAGAAACTTGGATTGAATGATTTAAATTTCCACTTTCGGAAAATAGGGTTCTTGCCACGTTTGCCCTCTGGCGCGCCGTTTGATGTGAGGTACCAGCAAATTTGTTTCTTTCAAACTTACTTAGACTATTTATGTATAGATTTGTGTGGTGTCTACGACAACCGAGGATCTTGAAGTAGAGAATTTCCATAGATTTATCTCATTTTTAAGGAATTGTTTAATACTGAAGAATGACGATAGTGGACAGATGGTTCGAACTGTCATTCATCTTCTGACCCCCTCTTGAAAACACTATTAGCCTCAGCCAGCGACGAGCTCGAGCGGTAAACAGGTGTGCACGCGACGAATCAGAAGTAATAAAGTCACGTTGCGTTATCGCTCGCCAATGGAATGAACCGACGAGGAACCACCACTCGGACACACACATGCATGGAATCGTATACATACACAACAGAGTCGAGTGGAAGCAAATCAACCTTGTTAGTCGGCCAGATAATGGATTTAAGCTGGCTGAGAGAGGCAGAAGGTGTCGATGATATCGTGAGGTGAGCAATGGAAAGTTGAAGGGCATATGTTGCGCTGTAGGGCTTGGCGTGACCTGGTCTGGGCCAAATGTTAACTGAAGTGCCCTCTTGTTATGGTTAATTGCCACGATATAATCGGTCACGCCAACAGGTTTGACTCTTCTAAGTAGGAAGTTGCTGTGATAATAACGAATCTCGTGCACCCGTTGTATGAGGTTCTGCAGAAGCTGATATTATGCCTACACATAGTGACAGGTCACATATGCACAAGGTAACCTATGACCGACACACAACAGCAGCCTCACGGTTGAACATATGCCTATCCACACACGATATAAATAATTAAAAACGCTGCAAATTACTACACAACGGTTTGTTATTTACCTGTGTAGATGCCCCTTCCGCGTAGATCGCTGTTTTCTGTGATCAATACCTACCCTCAAGATCCTCCCAGGGAAGGCCTAAATCGAGTACTGGAGCCAATCAAAAAACACTGCAAATCCCTGCACAACGGTTTATTATTTTGTACAGAATACCCTTCTGTTACAGATCACAGCTCTCTGTATAGATAACCCGTCTATATAATATAATATGTACTATTCTATACATCTTATGTAGAGCGCAGACCCTCCGTAGGTCAGTACCTAACCCCGTACTCGTTACTAGGTACCTACCTAAATCACGATTTAAATGTTGCTAAAATAATTCTGTAGATGACAAGCAGTAACTAGAACGGCAAAAAGAAACGCAAATAATGAAGTTCTGAAGGAAAATTGTTGATATGGAGTGAAATGGATGCCCCTTCTGCGTAGATCACTGTTTTCTGTGGTCAATACCTACCTTCGTGGTCAAGTATAATGAACCGTTGTGTAATAACTTGCCCATCAATAATACTTCAACGGTTACTCAAGTCCGATCAATAAAATCCAGCCCCTTCTGGGTAGATGAGCCGTTGTGTAATAATTTACCGTTGTGTAATAATTTACCGTTGTGTAATAATTTGCCGTTGTGTAACAATGTACCATTGTGTAATAATTTACCCATCAATAATACTTCAACGCTTGTTCAAGTTTCAGAAGTACCTACCAACTAAATCCAATAGTCCATCACTTATCAAATGAAATAATATCGCAGAACAGCCAACTCGACTTCATACAGCCATCCTTGATTATAATCAGGTGCTCCCTAGTGATGATTATCTGAGCCGGATTTATACCGTTTGATTCACGATCGTGTTGACGAAGCTTTTTGGTGCACACGAACGGCTGGACGTACAGTGCTCCGGGTGGTCTCAAAAAATTAGAGAGTTTTTGCAACACACTCGTGACGAAACGAAACGGAAAACGACACCGAAACGGAAATGGCGGATAGGGCGACCGAAGTCAGATGCTAACCTTTTTCGGTTCAGTTTTCGTTCAGCTTTGGCGTCTACCGGCTGGTGGAGTCACGCTAACGTTATGTCAACCTCTCTTTCATCCATTTTACTCCATGGTTAATACAAATCTATGTCCACACATGGCGTCAAGTCTGCCAAGACGCCAAGAAGCAGCTGTGAATACGACGCTCAACATTTTTATTTTCCAAGGAAAACAGAAGAAGGTAGGTAGCGTTATACAGATGTAAGGTTAAATTACGTTTCGTCATATGAACACGACGAAAGCTGACACCGCGAGATCCCGGTATTTTTCGTCGTCACGGTTCGTCAAACTTTTCGGTGTCTTAAGTGCGCATGCGCAGCACTGCTTTCGTTTCGTTCGTTTCGTCGTGAGTGTGTTGCAAAAACTCTCTATTGTTTAGCTCAAGACAAATTTAATAACGTAAAAAAAACCATACCCTTCAATTGAAAGTTTTCGAGATACGGCATTCTGAAAATTTCAACCCCTATTTTGAACCCCTTAGAGATGACTGACAGTAACGTCGAGCTTCGGGGACCAACTAGACCCCGAACGGAACCTCTAACCCGAATTTCATCAATTTTGTTTCATGGTAACTAAGAAAAGTGGCCAGTACGGCGTACGGCGGACAGACAGAAATTTTTTTATTGCAGTTTTGGATTCTACATACCTTGGAACGTATACCATCAAATTTTGAGGGGAGGTTAGAATTTTTTTTCATGCTCGATTCCAATGGTTCATTATTGAAAATAATAAACCAAAACAGTCGATCACAGTTTCATAAAAATGCGTAGGATTCAATAATTCAATCATTAATTATTATTTGCTGTTATTCATGAAGCATAACGTTCGTTCAAGTTACAAAAGGAACTAAAGAAGTAATATCACAAAAGCCGTTCGTTTGCACCGAAAAGCTTCGTCAACACGATCGTGAATCAAAAGGTATAAATCCGGCCCAGATATCATTGCTAGGGAGCACCTGATTATAATCACGGATGGCTGTATGAAGTCGATTGAATCCTGCGCATTTTTATGAAACTGTAGGTAATTCCCGGGCCGGCTCCAGTACTCGATTTAGGCCCTCCCCGGGGGGGGGGGGGGGGGGGAGCTCGACGGTAGGTATTGACCACAGAAAACAGTGATACACGCAGAAAGGGCATCTATATAGGTAGATAACAAGCCGTTCCGTAATAATTGGCAGCGTTTTTTTTTAACTCCATTTCCGGATTCTACGTACCATGAAAAATATATCATCAATTGAGGGCGGATTAAATTGTATTTATTTTATTTTATTTTTTTCATCCTCGATTCCAAAGGTTAATTATTGACAATAATAAACCAAAGCCCAGAGTATCAAGTGCAGTTGGCATTTTTCAAAAATAAAAACAACAAGCACAGTAAATAACAAGCAGAGGAATAAATATACTAGAAGTTTATGGAGATCGATACACGGTTTGAGTTTATTGAGACTGGGTGAAGCGTGGTTTGAGGTAGGTAGGAGTTTTGGAAGAGAGAAGGTGAGGTTGAGTGAGGAGGTGAGAGAGGAGTGCGAGAGCGAATCACCTCCTTGGATGCCTCTCTAGGATTGGAAAATATCTGCCAGGTTTTCACCTCGTTGGATATTGGGATAGGAAAATATCTGTGCGGTTTTCACCTCTTTGGATATTTGGAAGAGAGGAAGGGAGGATATCCGTCCGGTTTTCACCTCGTTGGATATTGGGATAGGAAAATATCTGCGCGGTTTTCACCTCCTTGGATATTTGGAAGAAGGAAGGGAGGATATCCGTCTGGTTTTCACCACGAAGGATACCGGAAAAATACTCATCTGGTTTTCACCACGTTGAGTATTTGGGAGGAAGTTCTCATCAGGTTTTCACCACGTGAAGAACGTAGGGTTGAGGAGAATGGTGAGATGATGAAGAGGAGGTAAGGTGAGAGAGAAGGAAGGCTCTGGTTCGAGTGAAGTTGGATGAATGTCGAGCTGGGCCAGCCGGGCGTCTTATAAAGCGTCCACCGACAGCCGTTGGGGGCCCTTGGAGGGAGAGCTACCTGGGCCTCGTCCCTTGCACCGCGCAGCTCGACTTCTCCGAGTTTTTATTGGTATCAATCTTACTTATTTGCAGAAATTGTAAGGGGTACCATGACAGATACCATCATTGAAGAAATCAAATTTCGGAAAGTGGGAACATCACCTATATTAGGAGCATTATAATGGTGGTTTGTTTAGCTTGATAGAATAATCTACCATTACTCAGTGGCAGATGAATTATTTCTGCCAAGGTGTGTGGCAGTTGCACGTAACTTCCCCTCAACAGTAGTTACCTAATAAAAAACGGAGTTATAATATAACAAAGTCTATTTCCACGAAAACAATGAATACAAAGTTAAATCGATTTCGACGGTTAGGTCATCATCAGTAACAAACATGAACTGAAGGTACATCGCAAAAGCACAGCTTATATAGTTACAGAACTTGAATCCTATAGGATTCAAGTTCTGTAACTATATAAGCTGTGCTTTTGCGATGTACCTTCAGTTCATGTTTGTTACTGATGATGACCTAACCGTCGAAATCGATTTAACTTTGTATTCATTGTTTTCGTGGAAATAGACTTTGTTATATTATAACTCCGTTTTTTATTAAAATGGGTTTCCACAACTTCGTCGCGAGTGATTTAATTCGTAGTAGTTACCTACTGAAGCAAATCCATTCATAAAATTCAATCAGTACCTATACTGTAAATTCGGAGGCATGTTAGTTGGTGTCGTGGTACCCCCTCAAATGTAACATATACTTATAGATTTAACCAACAAACAAGGAGAAAGACGAGCTGTGCGCTAGGTTGAAGCCCTGAAGGGTTCCCCTCCATCGAACCCCCAACGACTCGCCCAGCTCTTCATTCGACTGACCTCACTTTTACCTGTGACTCCTCTCTCCATCACCTTACGCCTCCTCTCTCACCTACCCTTCCATATCCCTTAGGGTCTGCTGCGGTGGTAACCGCGGGATGCTTTACCCTCTGACACTCACTGTGGTGATAACAGCGGGGTGTTAGCTTTCCGAAATGACTCATAAGGAGCACATCCTTCTCTCTCCTGAGACCTACCCAAACCTTCCCTACCTACTGCTCATGACAGTTGGTAATGTTTGTAATTAGAAGGCTGAATCCAGAATATAGAATCAAATCCGTATTTAAACAAGGAACGAAGTCAAATCAAAAATTATTTAAATAAAAAATATTTTTACACCACTTTTTCAAAGCAGAATGAAAAGTGAGTGTAGGAAGCAGCTATTCTCAATTATCTATTGCATGCGCCCCACGTTTATCTATTTATGGCTTTTCTATTTTATGCTAACATTACTTTATGACTACGACAAATTATTCGTAGTTTTTAAACATTTTTTTCTATTTAAATAATTATTTTCTGCTCTTTAGTCTTGTGTGCGAAATTGATTATAACTTATTAATTAATTTCTGTTTTTATGATTGACTCATGTATTGTCAACGAAGATAGATGACTGTGCAACATTTCAGCTCAATTGGACATCGGGAAGTGTGTGAAAAATCGATTGCTAGATTTGGCAGCCACGGACAGAGCATTCAGCATCAGAAATTTATTTTTATTTATTAATTAATGTATGTTTTATGATTCATCGCACTCCTCTCCGGTCGGATGGGGCAGCGGTATTTCCTTCTCGGTTGTTTGCGGTCTTAGCCACGATTTGCCTTACATTATCCGGAATCTTCATGATTTAAATTGAATAAAACACTAAAATGGAGAGTTGAATTATACTTTTATTTTCGGCCCGATCTCTCTCATAAAAATAATATAACCCCTAGAGATTTTTATCGACCATGAATATAACTTTTTAACCCCTAGCTGATGTTAGCTATTAAGAAACTACGCTCATCTGGTCATGCTTCGCGTCTGGAACCTTTTTTGGTTTATTATTCTGTAAATAATATACCTATGTATTCTTTCAGCAAACAATTTTTCGAACACCCCCTCAAAATTTTTTATTTTACGTTTCAAGTTGCGTAAATTCCCAAAACGCTGCAAAGTCCTTGTCGCAAGGGTTTATTATTATATTGGACATACCTACAGAAATGTTGGCTGCTCATTTAAACTTCATAAACAATTAAGGGTTTTCAAATACTATTTTTCGGTATTAGAGTGGGAATAGGCAGCTTGTAATTAACCCGCGCCCGTTCCAGCTTATCACATGTTATCTGTGTGTCGTTAATATTGGGAGTAGAGTGAGGTTATCATTCCAAGCACCTTCGCATTGGACAGGCTATAGTCAGTAAACAAAAAAATTACGGTAAACTTCATGTTTAGTCGAATGGGGACCCCATCACAAGGGAGCCGAGCAGGCAATTAGGCTAGAGATAATGTTTATGTTGAACGAGGGCGAGGTGGAAGTGGAGAAGCAGTTATGAGCGAAGCTATTTCAATGTATCAAGCTTGCAGAAATTATGTACCTACATCGAGTGGAGGTGGTAGCAGGCAGAGGTTGGCAATAGTTATGTACTCAAGACTTTATGCGCAAGCATCTGACCGGAGGTTTTCTTATCAGCCAGTTAACCTGAGGGAAGTGAAATATTCCTCAAACAATAGTTATGGGGTCTGGTGGCGAAGCCCATAGCCATGTATAGCTGGAGATTACGTGTAAAGGTGAAGCTTTATGCTCACACACGCTCGGGATGGCCGATCGCTTCTGGGAGAAACCGACCTCCTTAGTCCTGCTATGTGATATATGTACACATAAGACACAGCTTCCCTTTACTCATGCGACGCCTTTGACCCCATTTCCACCGCTTTTCCACCTGTGTAATAGAAACCCAGCAGCGAGTATTATCTTACCAGCAATGTTCAAAAATCTAAATTGATAAACTCGTAATTATGTTGTTGTGTATCATAATTTATACAGTTTTCGGAGGTGGAGAAGTATTAAAGTGGTATCCTCTTTTATGGTTTTGTTGTCGTATGTTTGTCCTTCCGCCAAAATATTTCGCCTTTTCGGCCTCTTTAGGGCATCTCCTCGACGAGAAGAAAATACATAACGCAGCTCTCAGAAAAAAAATGTTCAACATATGCAGGTTACTAACATGGGACAATTAACTAACAAAAACCTATGATTAACATGAGGATACAACAATACTTGGACGTATGTAGCACTAAACTGACGACGTTGTTGATGAGATGCTCTAAAGGGGCCGAAAAGTCGAAAAACCTTGGCGGAATGACAAATATACTACACAGCAAAACCATTGTAATGAGACCCAGTTTTTTGTGCGTGCATTTTTTAAAATGCAGCCTCATACATGAAGAAATCGAGACTTCTTTCGCATCAGTGTCCATCTTCCGTGAAAACAACACACGAAAATACAAAATTAATTACGCCCCTATAGCAATGGGCTGTAAATATTATATTTGATTGTAATACGTGAATATGGAGACGATCTGTGCATAAAGGTGATCTTCATCAAGGCCTCATCTACAAAGAAAGCCACTTGCTTCGATGGAAGAAAAAAAAAGAGTAAGTATGTATGAAATGAAATAGGCAGTTCGAAAAGAGAAGAATAACTCGGTTGAAGGGGAACGGGGAGAAATGGGAATCACAGAGAAGTTTATAAGGAAAGAGTGGACTAGAAGAGAGGGGAGTAGAGGGCTTTAAGGGATGGGGGGGTAGCAGTCAATATTGAGAGAGCGGGAGTTGGGCCGATTTCATGCCAATATGAGCTACTGCCTAACGGCCTTACTATTCTCTGTTTGCTTCACTTGGGGGTCGATCAATAAGACTCGACATAAAAGGTGATGAACCCTCCACGTTATAGGCAAAACACTTTAACGGACTGAAGAGAATCAAGTTTATCGTCGTCCTGACTATAGAAAATTTAGTTTGGATTATAGGGTACAAAAAATAGTGGGTAATGCTGGGCAATTTTCGTAGGGTTGCAAATTCTCCTTTTTTGTTTACGCTAATAACCTTTACGACCAAGGACATGAAGTAACTGACGTTAACAAATGCGTAACACTATGCGTAACACCCATAACAGGGAGGACGTAGGCTTGACGGGACGCAGTAAATTGCGGACGTAAGTTGTTAATCCCTGAAAGTAAACATTAAAAAGCGGACGGTGTTTTTGAAACATGTACGTTAAAATGCGGACGAGTCTGTCCTTTCAGTTTCCCACACTTGTTCAAACAATCTGACTGAACGCATTTTACCTACGCTCATCAGCTGAATCAGAGATTCCATGTGGTGAAAGGTTATGTTTGTAGGTTGGCCTTTTAATTTTGACACTCAATTCCACTAATTTATTCAGAAGTCCCAAACAACCTGCTCATTCACGGGATAGTTTCTGGGATTGTTTATCTTTTTTGAGATGCGAGCGCTAGCGAGCATCCAGATCGCTTGACAATGCATTCCACTAATCTATTCAGAAGTCCCAAACAACCTGCTCATTCACGGGATAGTTTCTGGGATTGTTTATCTTTTTTGAGATGCGAGCGCTAGCGAGCATCCAGATCGCTTGACAACGACATTAAGTTGATCTATTTCATTCCTTGTGCATAAATACATCTGAACATTATTCATCCTTGCCCACCTTTTCTGAAACATTTTCTGTCCGCATTTTACTAGTACAGAATTGTCCGCATTTCACCTATGCGAAACCAACCTCCAGCGAGCTCAACGGATTAACTTGTCCGCATTTTACCTACGCTCGGCTTGACATACTCGAAAACATAGAAATATATAAACTACGCGGGCAATAGGAGGTCGGGTACCTCAGGTGAGTTATAGTTTGACCCCTGTGCGCGGAGACCGAAGATCGGGACCCGTGCAAACATGCGTTTCAACTCCTCGACTCCAACAGTCCACGACGATAATACTGTAGAGTACAGGATAGATCAGTTTGTTTCCGTTCAGTATCGAAGTCATGTCGGTCGTTCGAGTTCAAGGTGGCAACAAGCAAAATCGCGACTTAATTTTCATTTCCTCATTTAAATTTTTCATTTCCACAAGGAGCTGAAAGATGGAGTGAAGCGCTGGAACTGTTCTTCAAAAACTAAATTCAAGTGTAAGGCATACTTCAGAACTTGTGACTCTGAAGTGCTGATTGAGACGGATCACAATCATAAATCGCAAACGAATGAAGCTCAAGCTGTTTTGTAAGGGGTGGAGTCAGTTCAGAGAAAAGCGGAGTGCAGGTTCCACCTAGCCCAATCGTGGTGAGTCAGTAGATGCAGGTGTTTTGGGTTTAATACGCTTTTAATAAATAATTTATTGCATTTTAATGTTGGCTGTTGTGCATGTTGTGTATTTTAATGTTAATAAGTACCTACGTTTTTAATAAATGCATTGCATTTTAAAGGTAGTTGTTTTAATGTTAGTTGCAGAATTGTATGCAATAAATAACGGTGAGGGACCCGACCTCCATTCCGAGATGCCCGTCAAACTTTTGAAAGGTACTCCATGTCTGATTCCCCCCCCCCCCCCCCCCCAAACAGACGGGTACCGAGCCCCTTGTCAATGAGGAGGCTTACGGGTGATTCTCCGGCAGCATCGGTGGCATTAATGAACCCCTTCCTGAAGTGCCGGAATCGTGTTGATGCTATAGCAGGACATCCACGTAGGATGTGCTCTACTGTTTCCACTGCCTCAGTACAGAGGCGGCAGACATCAGTCCTGGCTTTGCCAACGTTTTTAAGGTGGTACCTTGGGGGGCAGTGGCCAGTGAGGAGACCGACGATGGTACGGAGGTCTTTGCGCCTCATTGATAGGAGGGCTTGCGCCCGCTTTTTTAGAAAAGCTTATCAGCCGCTTTGATTGTCGCAACCCAGGGAAGAAAAGTAGAAAAGATCCTGAAGAGGAAGATGCAGCTCGAACGAGAGCGGCAACCGGCGGCAAAGATCAGAGTGTGCGGACCGAAAGAACGAGTACTGAAATCTCCTTAGGACTCAGCCTGAGGTAATGTGTTAAACAGTTCCAGGCTGAGTTCCAACGTGGGAAAAAGGTAGGTGAGGTTTTAGTGCGGTTTGAGTCCCACATAGCCTGGAGGTGCGGTCCCCTCCAGGTATCTTACGATAGCCAAATCCCACCTATGGACCTCAAAGATTTCCTCACCGCCCTACGCAAAAAAAAAAACCAGGGGTTTGCTCCAATAAGGGGCCCTTTGTTTGTCTTCCCATTTTTTAAATTATTGTAGAGCGATAAAGCTCCTGCTGATCCCGAGCTGAGGTTCGGGATCGTATGGGATAGACTTCGATGCCTTTTTTAGCAAGGCGATCGGCGGAATCGTTGCCCTCGATTCCCTCATGACCGGGCACCCATAGCAGCGTAAATTTGTTGCCATGGGCAGCCTCCTTAAGGAAAGTCAGGAAACTCCAGGTAAGCTTAGATGTTATGGAGAAGGACGAAATGGCTTTTAAAGCTGCCTGGCTGTCAGAGAGGATGTAGATCCTTGCGCCGTTCAGTCTTTTCCTGGCAACCTCTTGCGCTCAAATTTCTATGGCATGGGTTTCTGCTTGGTAGATAGTGGTTGCGCAGCCAAGAGGCTTGGCCAAACTAAAGTTTGGCCCATGTACTCCGAGCCCAGCCCTGCCCCCTATCACAGACCCGTCTGTATACCAGACTAGTGAGCCTGGTTCAAATTGAGGCAGGCCTCTTTTCCAGGTCTCGCGATAATTTATTCCACCTCATCACAAGATTCGAGACGCTACCTCATCTGTGTTGCGACGAGCTCGTATGTGTCGTCAACAAGGAGGTGGTCACTTTGAGAATCTGCTGTAAAAATACTCGCTATAATCCGAAACATAATTCTTTATTTCCCTTAGGTCGATGAGGTGTAGATTTGGTATCAGGTAGGCAGGTAGGTATACCTTTTTAAGAGATCGGGAGAACCGTTTTAATTACGTTGAAGAGGCTCGGGCGTGTCACCATTCGATTCAGCGTAAAAAAATAATGGAATGCCAACCAGATACACCCCATACCTCTCCAAGTCCTGAAAATATCATTATTCATGCAAAACCCTCGATTTTGCTCAACAATATCACGTTTTTCCCCATTCGAACGCCGTTTTCTCAAAAAATTATGTAGATAAAAATAAATTTGAGCACCCCGTTGAAAAGCTGTTGAATTTTAGATGTTTTTTCCGAAGAGAGAAAAGATTGGGTATGGTTAAAAATAGCGTTCAAAAATACTACCAATTTCAACAAAAAAGTTGTAACTGACAAAATTTTCAGTTTGGCGTAATTTTTTACTTACTCAGCTCTCGTATCAATTTTTGATTATGTATTGAGAAGAAAGAAAATTTAACGCTCTTTCTAATGGTATCCTCAAATTTGAATTTACATCGTAACTTGAGGGAGTTACGGCCATTTTTGTGACTCAAGGTCTAAAACACGAGAAACAAAATGTTAAAGTGAAAAATTCGGATTTGATGGGGGTTTCGGAAAAAAGTTTGTTGCAAATTAGTTGTAGAATCGATCCCTGACGTTTGGATCATTAATTGTGGGACACCCTGTATAGATTGGTCGCGTATAGTGATTGATTCCAGTCGGTCCCAATTCGATCACCATAAGCGACTTCTACTGTATCACTAAACCACTGAAAATTGCCCAGAAAGTAGCCTCAAAAATAATCGTCTTCAAGTCTAAAAAAATCTTTTAGACTTTGACTCCCTTCCGATGGTATTTTCTCTGTAGTTCCTGTCTTCTCAATCAACCAGCAGTACATAGTCTGCACTTATGTACCTACTTTCATAAGCATTCGAATGATTTCGGCTATGCCCAGGTGACATCACCATACGTTTTTCGTATTAACCACTCGGTGTGTCCACTCAGACCCGCCTAGCCGATTAAAAGGTACCACACACCACTTTATATTTTAGTTCTGCCAATTCTGCTGAGACACTTGCCCAACAACTTAACCGTTCCTTCCATCCTTAGTCGGGCTAAATATAAAAAATATGTATTTAGCTTTCTAATTACTAAAGGACATGGAGAATGTGAAACTCTGTTTTCGATTATTTACGTTATGGATTAATTTATAATATTTAAAAAATTTGCAACACTTAATAGAAATAATAAATTAGCAACAATATGGGTAATATAACAACAATACATAACAACAATGAATTAACAATAAAAAATAAAAACATTTCAAGTAAATGTATGCTAGACACTATACTACGTACTACACTAGAATATTATTAAGTAAACTGAACTATTGTAAAGTGAATCTGTATTATAATAAATAATTATGAAAAACAACAAACTACACTTATAGGCACTAAGGCGTAGGTGGATTAGTACCTACCTAACGGGCCAACACCCCCACTGAGCACGGAACAGTGTTCCAAAAAGTGGGGTAATTCCGTATGTTGCTTATACATATTTTCAATTGATAAGTTTCGTAGATCTGATTGTATTTATGTATAACTTTTTTTTTTTTTTATAAGGAATTAAGTTATTTTTCATTTCATTTCAACAGGTTTTGGGTGGAGGGGAAGGGAGTTAACGAAGTTAACATTTTTCCCAGAACCGAAAAAATGTCTCAGTACCTATGTACCTAAAATTTGGGGGGAGGGGGGGATCTTAAAATGCAATTCCTTGGAGCAGAGCGAATATGTGTGAAAAATTTCAGCTTGATCTGCGAGGCTGTGGACCTGTCAGAGAAGAAGAACGTGAACTGTAGAAAAACTTGAAAAACAGCGATTCAAACTTCCGCGCCTGATCGTCCCGAGGGTTGAAATTTGGTACACGTCCTCGGGAGCCCCTCGAGAATGGGTGTACGAAAAATCAATACCCGAGACCCCCCCCCCCCCCCCCCCCCCCGGTGGCCGAGGGAGATAAAAAACCCTACTTGTTCTGTCGCGTAAACTTGGTCTTGGTCTCTGAGTAGGTAGGTATGGAGGTTTTCGGTTTTCTTCGCGGACGGGACACTGGGGTCCCAAGATTAGTAAATATTGAAAACTTAATAAAATTGTAAAATAAATATATTATTGTAATCGGTAGTCAATGACTCACTCAATACTCAATTTTCCTGCCCACTCAATTGATCCTAATCCCTTTTAACGTAATAGAAATGCCAAACAACTAGATATTAAGGAATGGGCCGTGACAGTTCCATGATGTTTCAGTTGGTCACATATTTACCAAAATAAAGATTTGGTAGGTATCATGGGAAGGGAAGTTGTAAAGAGGATCTGCCTGCATACCTCAGTAGGTACACATACCTATTGTACATAACATGAACCAGTAACCAGGACTTTCCACGTGGATGTGGTTGTATCAAGTCCCATCCCATTCACCCAGATAATTCAGTTAATGACTTCAATCATGGCCTGCTTTAGAGAAGGCCGCGGCCCAAGATTTGGCAACGCTGTAATAGCTTCTTGGTTCAGGCCGCTCTCACCTCATAATCACAGCGTTCTTTTAGCTCCATGAATGAATGCTTCAGTTATTTTGTTATTATATTACGAGTATGTATATGTAATGAAAACAACCGTCCTCTGAATAATGCTTTATTTAAAAGAAAGTTATTTATATAATACAACTAACTATAACTTATATAACTATAGAAAGGAACAATCAAGATGACTTGGAAAAAATGAAATGGAACATGAATTATAGTTTGCTTAAAAATTAATTATGATTTATAGTCTTCTACTTCTGTAACTTCTTTAACTTGCTACTGTCATTTCGGTTTATTATTCTCTGAATAATACCTACACCTATATATTCGATTCGGAAAATTGTTTTGGAACACCCCCTCAAAATATTTTCTTTTACCTGCGTTTCAAGGTAGATTCCAAAAATGCGATGTCCGTCCGCCGTGTCATCGATATCTAAGTACCTAGATTTTTTGGTCTAAAAAAATTAAAAAATAAAAACCGAACATTTGGGTCCTAGTTATGTCCCCTATCTCGGCAGCCCGGTCGGAAAATATCCAGGGGTGTTATGGGTGAACATTGGATGCAAAATTAGGTATTTTTGAGGTTTTAGTGAATTTGGGCTTGTGAGGTATCGTTTTCCATGTTTCTTAGGGTGAGGAGATCAAATATGCAGCTGATTTTGACCACTGAGTGAAGTACCAAGGTTCTAACTAAGTCTTAACTCTCAAAACTGATTATGTATTTGACAATGACCTGTGAAAATGGCTGTAATCACCAGAAATTTGAATAACACAGGAAGCAGTATCGACAGGTTAATCAGGACAGTTCAATGACAAGTTCAATGTTCGAAGATAACTTATCAAAAATAGGAGCCTAATTCGAACTTTTGGAGCCAAAATTGGTGAAAACTGTCAAAAATAGCTATTTCAATAATTGCACATGAAGAAACAATAAATGAACACCCAGCATTTCTGTAGGTATGTCTAATAGAATAATAAACCCATGTGACAAGGATTTTCCAGCGGTCTTTGATTTTTGATCACGAACATTCTTGGAATAATTATTCGAAATCACATTGACAGCACGTAATGCTGTCTTCTAATGTGGAATCCCCACATCCAAGCGATCTATTTGAGACTAATGTTACGATGTCTTTGTGGTTAGGAGCCTTCAAAACCGTATCCTTGAACTCTTGAGAGATTAAAATGTTCATAAAATTCAATGATGAATATCACAGAATATTCTGCTATTACGACAATCACTGTAGCTGAATGATGGATAGCACAGTAGGTACGTATCTAGGTTTTGCAAGGTCCCGTTGTTTCTATTCTCCCTGTTGAAGGTACCTACTTATCTACTGTACCTAAATTTTCGGAAAAATGTTTTATGCAAACCACTGATCTTGGTTTTGGTTGTGTTGGTTGATACGGGGAATCGCGCGAATCAACTTCTTCTCTTCGTCCTTGGGAAAACGAAACCAAGTGACATATATTATTCTTTTGTACTTCTGTAATTACTTTTGCACCCTGGCACGACACAATTTTCCTGCATTTTGTTATCGCTAAAAACAATACACTTTGTTAAGAATATTATTGTCGAAAAGAATTTTCGCGAGAAGCTCTATAGGTAAACTATTGAAACCCAGAAATAAACCTAGAGTTATTGGTGGGCGGTTGCCGCGGCCGTCCTGATGTGCGACGTTGCCAATTCTCTACTGCCGCGGCCTTCTCTAAAGCCGGCCATGCTTCAATCCTTTTGTCTTTCAGCTATCTCCTTTCTGAGTCGAAATCAATGTTGGCTGCCAATTGCCTGTTGCATTTAAGCAGTAGAAGGCCGTTCGTCGTAGTGGATCTTAAGAAGTTCTGGCTAAATGATCTTTCTCAACTCTTAAATTCTAAAATCCTCCAAAAATTTCTTAAATTCTCAAATTCTCAAGATTACTAACAGGACTCCGACTCCGTATACAGCAAAGTCAGCATGAGTGAAGTACCTAGCACCTGGCGGATGACTTTCCATTAATGAAGTTTCATTTACGCTCCACTAGGGGCGCAGCGCACAGCCGAAGCTAAACAATCTTCACTCAGTTGCTGCTGCTAAAATTCATATTCGTGCTAGACAGGTTGTGGACACTGACTCACAAGTTTGAACCAGAAACGCCAACTGAGGTTTTATTTTGTCAATTATATTGTTTATCGCATTGTGTATGTAACTAGGAATTTCCGTATCTGCCTCTGGACCCGAATTTGCCAACTGACCGATTTTCTCTTAGCACTGGGGGTTTTGAGAAAAGTATGTATTATCATAACAGGCGTACAGACGTGGAAGCGGATTGTGAAGGAGGTTCGGATGAAGGGCCCTCCTGAGGTTAGCGGAGGGGGCCCGTAGGATCAGATATCGACCGTCCCAATTAGAATCCGCGTGGGCTGTGAACAACGGGATGAGGGGGCATCAGACATAATCAACCGCTAATGAGAGCAAGGCCATTGTCTTTGTGTACCCGCCGATTGATTTGATTGGAACATCCCTTCAGCTTCACAATCGCCTCTGAGCAATAATCGTCCCACGACTTCGAGAAGGCGGCGTATGATGTGGTAGACGATGCCTCGCGTCCCTGGGGGCCGAGTCTGACGGTGCAATCACCGAAACCGCAGACGATCGACACAAATTGGTGAGGGGGAGGGGGATGCTGTATGTCAAAGGGGCATATATATATATATATATATATATATATATATATATATATAATTACACATAAAAACAGTGAAATCTCCCTAAACGGACGCTTCCCAATAGCGGTCACTACTTCAAATCACGGACACTTTTTCGAGCAAATCTCCAGTCATGCAGCATGACCCTATGAGGAAATTTTCGAAACATTTTGGTATTCTACCTACTATTCTACCTACTTGCAAATGTTACAGATTTCTGAGTAAAAACGCTGCAAAGTTCTTGTCACAAGGGTTTATTATTCTATTGGACACACCTACAGAAATGTTGACTGGTCATTTATTGTTTATTTCACATGAAATAATTCGATTAATTGAAATATTCGAATATTCGAATTCTGATGGTTTCCACCAATGTTGGCCTCCAAAACACAAATTAGTTAGTACGCTCCTTTTTTTTTTTTTTTTTTTTCAAATTATCTTTGATCATTGGTAGCGCCATTTAATGGTATTGATCCACGTGTTGAAACTTTTTCTAGTGTTATTATACAAGCTGATGGTGATTTCAAACGATTTCCCAGGTTCTTGACTCACGAAAAATCAATTTTGGGAGCTGAACATTTGGTAGAACCTCAATTTTCCACTCTTCGGTCAAAATCGACTTCATGTTCGGTCTTCTCGTCCCCAAAAACATGGAAAACGATACTTCAAAAGCTCATGTTGCTAAAACGCAAAAAGTACCTATTTTTACACACATTTTCACTCATAAACATTTTTTGGTGAGCGATTACGTAGGTGTATTATTCACAGAATAATGAACCAAAAAAAAAAAACGCTGCAAAGTCCTTGTCACATGGGTTTATTATTCTACTGGACACACCTACAGAATTGTTGGCTGTTCATTTATTGCTTCATTCATGTGCAATAATTGAAAGAGCTATTTTAGGTGATTTCCACCAATTTTGCCCCCCAAACACAAATAAGGTGGTATGCTTCTTTTTTTTCCAAATTATCTTTGATCATTGATAGTACCATTTAATCGTCTTGATTCACGTGTTGACACTTCTTCTAGTGATATTATACAAATTGATGGTGATTTCAGACGATGTCGCAGGTTGTCGACTCATAAATAAATCAATTTTGGGAGCTGAACCTTTGATAGAACCTCAATTTTCCACTCTTTGGTCAAAATCGACTTGATATTCGGTCTTGCCGTACCAAAAAAAAAACATGGAAAACGATACCTCGAAAGCTCACGTTATACTAAAACACAAAAAATACCTATTTTTATACACATTTTCACTCATAACACCCCTGGGTATATTCCGATCTCGCTGCAAAGTTTCGGGACACAACTAGGGCCAAAATGGAGCATGTGTGCGAAAGAACGAATTTTTTAGAGCGAAAGTTAGGCCGGTACACGTGATACGGCGTACGGCGTACGGCGTACGGACATTGCATTTTTGGAATCTGCGCACCTTGAAACGTAAAAGAAACAATTTTGAGGGGTGTTATAAAAATTTTTTGCTGAGTGATTAGATAGGTGTGTTATTCACAGAACAATAAACCAAAACTCAAACGACCCACATTCATTTGGTCAATTTATTGCGCCATTTTTGGTTTATTATTCTCAGCAAAACATTTTTATAACACCCCCTCAAAATTTTTTCTTTTAACGTTTCTAGGTGCGTAGATTCAGAAAATGCAATGTCCGTCCGCTGTCCACCATACGCCGTCCGCCGTCCGCTGTCTGCAGTCCGCCGTATCACGTATACCGGCTTCATTTTCGGTCTAAAAAATTCTTTCTTTCGCACACATGCTCCATTTGGGCCCTAGTTGTGTCCCAAAACTTTGCAGCCCGATCGGAATATACGCAGGGGTGTTATGAGCGAAAAATTGGTATAAATGTAGGTATATTTTGTGTTGTTTGTGTTTTAGGAACACGAGCTTTTGAGGTATCGTTTTCCATGTTTTTTAGGACGAGAAGACCGAATATGAAGTCGATTTTGAGTCGAAAATTGAGGTTCTAACGAAGTTTCAGCCTTAAATTTACGTTAAATTTTGATCTAAAATCGTCGTTTTTCCGCAAACAGTTTGGGTCCCCATTTGGGAACACATTTGGGTCCTAGTTGTGCTCCAAAGCTCGGCAGCCCGATCGGCATACACCCAGGGGTGTTTTCGAGGGATTTTTGAGGTTTTAGTGAACATGAGGTTGTGATGTATAGTATTTCGTGTTTTTTAGGGCGAGAAGACCGAATATGAAGTTTATTTTGACCAATGAGTGAAGGATTGAGGTTGCAACGAAGGTTAAGCTCCCAAAATTCATTTTTTATGAGTCAAAAACCTGGTAAATTGTCTGAAGTCACCATAAATTTGTATAATAACACTAGAAGTAGTATCAACAGGTGAATGAAGACAATTAAATGGCACTAACAATGTTCAAAGATAATCAGATCTGTAAAAAAAAAATAACAAAAAACAGCCGAAGTAGTGTTTTTGGGGGGCCAAAATTGGTGGAAACCACACACAATAGCTATTTCAATTACTGCACACGACAGAAACAAAGAATTAACAGCCCTCATTTCTGTAGGTATGTCCAGTAGAATAATAAACCCATGTGACAAGGACTTTGCAGCGTTTTATATACGGAAATAGTCATCTCAGGTCTTGCGTCACCATTGTACAAATGCTACTTTTGGTGAACTTGTATCAAGTTTTGGTGACCTCAGTCATTTTTACAGATTTTCAGTTATTCATGAGCCACATAAGCTTAAATTTGACTTTTTTAACCTTCGATTTTTTTTCTAAATAACTTATGAGATAAGCACACCTTCCTAGCAAATAGAAGATGAGATAAACAAAAAGATGTCTTTTCGTTGGTCATTGTGAAAATTTTGGTGAAATTTGGAATTTTTATCTCGAAAGTTAGAATAGTCTAGAGAAATACATAGGTATACAGGCACGTATTTACACACATGCTCCCATGCATTCCCACACACACGCATAGATATAATTATCAATGTCAATAGGTGCTAAAATTAAACTGAAAAACACGGAAACGGACGTATTAAACAAAACTGCAATGATCTGGAACTGCTGGCTGTTTTTCTTTCGTGTTGTATTGGAAGCCTTTCACGTTAATTTTCAATAAACCGATACCGTGGGGAGGAGTAGGGACCAATTTTACAAATAAATTATCAAAGAAAACAAAAAGAATGACGGAGGTGGCGATTTACATTTGAAGAGCCCACTGCAAAAAAGTTGACTGTCAGAAAACTTCGATTAGGAGAAAAACTAATTTTAAAGTTCGATAAATTATAAATCTTCCAATTTTCTCTAATTTTTTTCAAGCTAGGTCATACATTTTTTACTTAGGATGCAGGGAGTGCTATAAGCCGTTCTTCTAGTTTTCTGCTTGTATTATTGAGTATTATCGAGTTTTCCCCGGCCACATTACCTACCTATATCACCTCTTTTACAGTTCTAGAGGCAGGAGGTGAAACTACATTGACCAAGGAAAATATTGCCAACCCTAACTAATTGTTAGCAAAAACCTGAGCTTCACCTTTTTTGCAGTGGACCCTTCATTCGGGGAGTTCACAATTCTGCGAGTTGCGGTGAAGATGCGCAAAATTAATTTTCCAGGTGTTTTTCTGCTGCCAGGTACCAGAACTCGAAGGATCTCCAACGAAAGCGAGAATTTTCTCGATCAATTATTTTAATCTGAGGCCTGCATGACCCATGCGATTTGTCTCCTGAAGGCTTCCAGCCACTCGCGCCTCAATCGCTCGTATCATGTAGGGATCAATCAATACGATGTAGGTATAGTTATGTACAATAAATAGTTTTCGTTTAAATCTAGGGATGGATTCAGAATGCTCTGAGAAGGAATAGAATCCATTACCAAAAACGCTGCAACGTCCTTGTCACATGGGTTTATTATTCTATTGGACATACGTACAGAAATTTTGGCTGTTCATTTATTGTTTCTTTCACATGAAATAATTCGAATAGCCATTTCTGATGGTTTCCACCAATTTTGGCCCCCAAAACACAAATTAGGTAGGCTCTTTTTTTTTTTAATTATCTTTGATCATTGGTAGTGCCATTTAATCGTCTTGATCCACGTGTTGACACCTTTTCCAGTGTTTTTATACAAACTGATGGTGATTTCAGAAGATTTCCATGGTTTTTCACTCATAAAAAATCAATTTTGGGAGCTGAACATTTGGTAGAACTCAATTTTCCACTCTTTGGTGAAAATCGACTTCATATTCGGTCTTCTCGTCCCCAAAAACATGGAAAACTATATATCAGAAGCTCATGTTACCAACATGTTGCTAAAACGCAAAAAGTACCTATTTTTACACACATTTTCACTCATAACACCCCTGGGTATATTCCGATCGGGCTGAAAAGTTTCGGGACACAACTAGGGCCCAAATGGAGCTTGTGTGCGAAAGAACGAATTGTTTAGACCAAAAATGAAGCCTGTACACGTGATACGGCGGACGGCGTACGGCGGACGGACATTGCCTTTTTGGAATCTACGCACCTTGAAACGGAAAAAAAAAAAAGTTTGAGGGGGTGTTATAAATTTTTTTTGCTGAGCGAATACATAGGTGTATTATTCACAGAATAATAAACCAAAATGCATGTAGGTACTAAAAATTCTGACGAATTGCAATAGTGCGTTTTCATTAAAAAATCCGCTAGAAAGGACTAGGTTAATTATTTTCAAAAAAATTCTAAAACAAATTCGAGTTTTCGGGGGCTAAAATGACTGAACATTGTCAATATTGGCTAAAACAATTGCTTGATTTGCCTGATCGTGATATAAGAGTCAGGCAGCAATGTGAAACTACAATAGTTTTACATCAATGGAATGTGGGGAGCACAAAAGGCGTTTGGATGGGGGAATGGTTACGCTCTCCTTGACCAAGACCCATGATTGTGTGGGCAATGGTTTAAAGGGGGGGGGGGGGGGGGGTGAGATTTTTGGTGCATGGATGATCGAGAGGTTTCTAAATCCGTTCATCGCCATCAAATGGATCCATTCAACCATCGTGACCTTTGGAGTATAAATAAGATGATGGAGAGATATTGCTTATTTTTTCAAACACCAAACGATACGCACAGCCCTCACCGCCTTTGGGGCATCATGAACTTACGTTGCGAGGGAGTCAACACTGCATATTAAATATGCAAGGTCAAATATGGACAAATTTTGTCCGTAGGTGTAAAGATAACTATGGATTTGTCTGGAATCTAAGGACTTAGTTTTTATTTGTTATTTATTTATACCTAATATAATATTTTTCAAGCACCGTTTTTGGCACTCTAAGTTCGTGCTAACTTTATGGGGTTTTTAAATCGCCCAAAGGCGATAGTGACGGCACTACGTCTCAGACAATGCCACAACGTTGAAAGTATGTGGAATATCCCTCTATCTTGAATATCCCTCGATCTTATTTACGAGTATTATACTCAACCACCATTTTCCAGCCACCAAGCTCTCAAAATCGCGCGCTCCTAATATCTCGTGGTGAATTTCTCAAAAACTCACCTACTTCACATACTGAAGATTTTTGGATCCATCGCAACAGCGACTCTATTCTTCGACAATTCCGTCCAACGCCATGTTCGCTCAAGTATAAATTCGCTTTTGTTACTCGCAAAACCAATTAGGGTTCCCACCGAGAGCATCGCGGCAAGCATAGCATCAAGTGGCCGCCGACGACAAATAGTTTGCGTCCAGCGAAGCTAAGGGCACCGTGAATATTAATGGCGCTCGTGTTATGAATCAATACGGGTAACAAATGGGAAGGCCTGTCCAGTAAATAGGGTTTCCGACCCGGCCGCGGCTATAATTTATTTGCGAATTTCCTTTTGTTTCCTACCGGCTTTCCAATATTAGGCGTAGAAGGTCCAATACGAGAATTCAATATTAATCGCGGGGAGGTCCGGGGGTCCGGGACCTAGATGATTTTGTAAATATTAATCGATGCTCAGGGTCCAGCTCTCGTAGGGTCCAGTGATTGGTGCGGTCGGACAATTATAACTACCTGACTCCTACGAGGGTGGTAACAGTTTTATTCCTTCGTCGTTTTAATTGTCAGCCTTACAAATCTCGTCCGACTCGTATTGGTTTATTATTCTCAATAATGAACCTTTGGAATCGAGCATGAAAAAAAAGTATTAACCCCCCCCTCAAAATTTTATGGTTTCCGTTTCAAGGTATGTAGAATCCGAAAATGCAATACAAAAATTTCTGTCCGTCCGCCGCGCCGTACGAAGCACTTTTCTTAGTTAACATGAGCCAAAATTGACGAAATTCGGTTTATAGGTCCCATTTGGGGTCTAGTTGGTCCTCGAAGCTCGGCGTTAATGTCAGTCATCCCTAAGGGGTGAAAAATAGGGGGTGAAATCTCCAGGACGCCGTTATCTCGACTTTTTTTGCGGTTTTAAATAGTTCTCGAACTGGGAGTTTTTTAAGACCACCCGGAGCATTGTACGTCCAGCCGTTCGTTCATAGTAAGACCGTGAAGTTTGCACCGAAAAGCTTGTAAATTAACTTGATGGGCTTGTAGAGCTCAGTTGTTACGTTCGTGATATAACAAATATATCGTTAAAAAATTAGATTTAAAAAATAAAAAATAAAAAGAAGCTCATGAGTGAAATGGTATACATCCAGCCCGGATATCATTGCTAGGGAACAGCTGATTATAATCACGCATGGCTGTAGTAAATAGAACGAAGAAGTTGGCTGAATAAAGTTGGTTGTTCTTTGTTATTATTTCATATTATGAAGAATGACGGTTATTCTGGATTTTTTTAATAGATACTTTCGTAGCTTCAACGAACGTTATGCTTCACGAATAATATGATAATTAATTATTGAATTATTGAACTCGCCGCATATTTATGAAACTGTAATTTCTCGGCCGGCTCCAGTACTCGGTTTAGAACTTTCCTGGGGGGAGCACAAGGGTAGGTACTGACCACAGAAAACTGATCTACGCCGAAGGGGCAATAATAAACCGTTTTGTAATCATTTTGAGCGTTTTTTACTATAGCCACAAATACAAAAAACTAATACGGGAGTTTGAAAACGATCAAGAGAGAACAGATCGCAAATTGTGATAGCAACTGACCAACAGAACCAGAGAAGAATATACAGGGATACCAGGGAAATGAACAAGTTGGTTATTAACCTGCACGAGCCGTTTGCGAAAGCCGGTACAAAGGGGCGAAATTCAATGCAGATTGAAAATTAAACCCAAACAAGAGGCCGAATGGCGAGGCAGTTGCAGCCGATACTTACCTACCTATTACGTTTACGTTACTTCGAACATTTGCTCATTTGGGGATTCTTCATGATTTTTGTGGATTAAGTGTAACTGTGACGGGGAAGCAACCTATTACGCATATCTACACATCTTGAGAGGAGTTTTGCTTCACACAAACGTAGGAAGCCTTGTCTTCCAAAACCGAAATGTCCACTTGCACTTTGCGTTTCGGACATCAAAGAACAATATGGACAGGATTTCATCAAAATCGGACCGTAGATAACTTTCGTCTGCGCATTCGCTAACATGAAACTCCCGACACACCCGTCACGCAGGTTCTATTCGAGCGATTTTGCTGATGATTCCGGAGATCATGAAGGTTGGGTCTCCGATGGACCCCTATGAGTTTAATTGCAACTACTAGAATGATAACAGCGTCTGCATATGAGGGAACATTGCCCTGTACAAGGCTCATTTCTTCAGTTCCACACAACCGATAAGGGCGACATTTTCAGGAATCATGCAGATTGGGTCCATGTTGGTTTCAACTTGTGGGTACTTACCTTCAACTTCGCCCAAGTTCCGCATGTGATTGGAATGTGGTTTGCTAATGATTGGTATGGCACTGTACATCTAGTAGTAATCGAGTGTGAATAATCGACGAATTACTTCTATGAATAAGAGTAACAACGTGTGGAAGCTATCTGCCCTCCCTCCTGGCGACGTTTTTTCCCTCGTTGGTGGAAATGGTCATCCAAGTTATCTACCGCTTACCTAAATCTCTTACCATTTATCGTCATTCATAAAGCCACTACCGGGCAGGGTGTGGGAGTATTTTCGGAACATTGCTCTGTATATCGACGGTGGGGGAGAGACTAACTAACTCCAACTCCAAAAAAACTCTACTAACTCCAAAAAAATCTACAGGAGAGCAAAAAAAAAAAAAACGCTGCAAAGTCACACACACACACATGGGTCACATGGGTTTATTATTCTACTGGACATACGTACAGAAATTTTGGCTGTCCATTTATCGTTTCTTTCATGTGCAAAATTATTGAAATGGCTGTTTTTAATGGGTTCTACCAGTTTTGGCCCCCAAAAACACGAATTGGGCTCGGCTTTTCCTTTCAATAGATTATTTTTGATCATTGATAGTACTTACCATTTAATTGTCTTGATTCACCTTCTAATACTACTTCTAGTGTTATTATACGAATTAATAGTGATTTCAGACAATTTCCCAGGTTTTTGACTCATAAAAATGAATTTCGGGAGCTTAACCCTCGTTAAATCCTCAATTATTCACTCTTCGGTCAAAATCAACCAAATATTTGGTCTTCTCGCCGTAAAAAACATGGAAAACGATACCTCACAAGCTCATGTTCACTAAAACCTCAAAAATCCCTCGAAAACCCCTATTTTTACACTCATTTTTCTTCTATATCACCCCTGGGAGTATGCCCATCGGGCTGCTGTATTTCGGAGCACAACTAGGAGCCAAATGTATTGCCAAATGGGTACCCGAACTGTGTGCGAAGAAAAGCGACGATTCTAGACCAAATTTAACGTAAATTTAAGGCTGAAAGTTCCTTAGAACCTCAATTTTCCACTCTTTGGTCAAAATCGACTTCATATTCGGTCTTCTCGTCCCAAAAACATGGAAAACAATACCTTAAAAGCTCATGTTACTAAAACATAAAAAGTACCTATTTTTATACCAATTTTCACTCATAACACCCCTGGGTATATTCCGATTTGGCTGCAAAGTTTCGGGACACAACTAGGGCCCAAATGGAGCATGTGTGCGAAAGAAAGAATTTTTTAGACCGAAAATGAAGCCTGTACACGTGATACGGCGGACGGCGTACGGCGGACGGCGGACGGACATTGCATTTTGGTTTATTATTCTGTGAATAATACACCTATGTATTCGCTCAGCAAAAAAATTTTATAACACCCCCTCAAACTTATTTCTTTTCCGTTTCAAGGTGCTTAGATTCCAAAAATGCAATGTCCGCCCCCCGTCCGCCGTACGCCGTCCGCCGTATCACGTGTACAGGCTTCATTTTCGGTCAAAAAAATTCGTTGTTTCGCACACAAGCTCCATTTGGGCCCTAGTTGTGTCCCGAAACTTTTCAGCCCGATCGGAATATACCCAGGGGTGTTAAATGTGTATAAAATAGGTACTTATTGTGTTTTAGTAACGTGTTAGTAACATGAGCCTTTGAGGTATCGTTTTCCATGTTTTCGGGGACGAGAAGATCGAAAAAAACCACAGTCATGCAGCATGGCTATAAGAGCGAATTTTCGAAGTTTTCGGCATCTTCCTCCTCCGCCTAAAATTTTCTGAAAATTAATTTTCGGCCAATGTTTTCCCAACTTGATACCATACAAAATTAAAACAGGAGTAGTTTTACGCAATGTAAAATTTGGGGTGGAAGGGGGGGAGGGGGAAATCAAAAATGTCTTGAATACCAGAAGAGTTGTAGGTATTGGATACGTAAGAAATTTTTTGTTCCATTATTTGCCGAGTAACACCTCGGTTTGTAGATTTTCCAACGCTGAACACGATGGTGAAGTCAGAATTGCGATATCCCATTCCGTTATCAGATTAGAGCAGACGAACCAGGAAAAACATCTCAAGAAATAACCACGTTCCTTCATCTTCAAAGTGCTCCAGTTTGAGAATGGAATGAGATATCGCAATTCTGATTTCACCATCGTGTTCAGCGTACAAAAACCTTTAAAATGAGGTGTCACTTGTCAGACTTTTTCATTTTGGGAATTTATGGGTAATTTTCCCCCCCTAAAACTCCCCAAAACTCCCCCTTAGAGTGACCCGATTCTGCCCATCTTCGAACTTAGCCTGTCGATTGCCAAGACAGATTTTTCGTGCAAATTTGAACTTTTTATCTCAATTCTTCCGAGAGTTATCGTCTGGAATGACACATACATATATAAATATATAAATATATATATAAATATATAAATATATAAATATATAAATATATATATATATACATATAATTTTTGGTGTCTTTCGGCAGTGAATTCAGGATGGTCTGAAACGGATTTTGGTATAAAAATCTTTCGGAAATTCGAGTTTTAAAAATTTTGGACCGAGAACAATAGCTTCCTTTTCTTCGAAAATTCGCTAATATGAAGTCGATTTTGATCAAGGAGTGGAAAATTGAGATTGTACCAGATGTTCAGCTCCCAAAATTGATTTTTTATGAGTCAAAAACCTGCGAAATCGGCTGAAATCACCATCAATTTGTAGAATAACACTAGGAAAAGTGTCAACACGTGGATCAAGACGATTAATTGGCACTATCAATGATCAAAGATAATTTGAAAAAAAAGGAGGGTACCTAATTCGTGTTTTGGGGGCCAGAATTGGTGGAAAACATCAGAAACAGCTATTTAAATTATTTGACATGAAAGAAGCAATAAATGAACAGCCAAAATTTCTGTAGGTATGTCCAATAGAATAATAAACCCATGTGACAAGGACTTTGCAGCGTTTTTGGAATCTACGCACCTTGAAACGGAAAAGAAAAAATTTTGAGGGGGTGTTATAAAAATTTTTTGCTGAGCGATTAGATAGGTGTGTTATTCGCAGAATAATAAACCAAAACGAATGCGGCTAACGAAGTGCGTTAAATTCGCACAAATATCGGTCCTGTTATCCATCCAATTACTTCCTAGCTTGGTTTATCATATGATTATCAATAAAATTATGCTTCATTCAAAATCTCCGTGTTGATTTATGGACGCGATAAACATTTCAAATTATTGATCAAAGGTAGGCTATTCATCAAGAGGGATGACCCCCCCCCCCCCCCCCCATTAAAAATCACGGTGACGTATGGTATCTCCAGGTAAAACCACACCACTCACCACTGGAGTTCACTGAAAATGAATTACATCCGAAATAATTGTTCCTGTCTGCAAGGAAATCGGCCTATTGTGTGCTCAAATATTGAATAAATCGGAAAAGTAAAAATTCCCCTCACGAATATCGTGTTAAAACGGGGAAATTCCCCAACATACCGTCTCTGGAACTGGAGTTGATGTCAGTAATACAGGAGACAACGGGAGTCACAATAAATTGTTGCTTAGAATATCCAGCCATTTTGTTCCACATTTGAAGGTGTGGAGAAACTAAAATGTAATTGTAAGTACTTGAAACTACTTTTTTTTTTTTTTTTTTAACTTTTCTCCATTGTCAGCTTCAGAATCGCTAGAAACCCCAAACGAGTCCATTTGTATTTTTTTAAACCATTTTGCCAAAAAATTGAGAATTACTGGTTGTATCTTGCCCACCGTTGATATTTGATGTACGGTATGGTATTTGGATGCGAGGGGTTGAGACAATGAGGCAGATTATATTCTGGTTATCTCCGGCTGACGAACGCTCGACCATTGCTCCGACGAAACAACATTCAATTCGTATTCAACGCTCGAACCCTCCTAACAGCCTATGCGTTCAACGAAATCGTATGAATAAATTATTATTACGAAGGGGCGGCGGCTCATGAGGATCCCATAAATCAGTGCGAATGGAATCGTGGAACTCCATACGTCCTAATACTGCTAAGGTGTTGAAATCACCTAGCTTGTAATCATACTGCCTAATTATCTAATAAATCCAATGGTATAGAAGAAAGGCTCGATTAGTAGCCAAAGGCTTCAGCCGAATTCCAGGGGATGGTTCTTTGGAAAAATACTCCTGCGAGTACTAATGGCAATCGCAGTTCTGCGGATGACACAGATGCAAATGGTTGTTGAAACTGTCTATCTAAATGGTGATTTAGAATAGGATATTTTTATGGATGCCACGGAGAGTTTTTAATAGACTTTCACTAACAGGCAATTTCGAATAAAATAGAGGAAAAATTGCGAAAGGGATGGTTAAGGATTGGGAATCGGGGAAAACTATATGCCAGCCATGGAAAAGTCATTGTAGGGGTTGAGGCAGTCGGGAGGTCAGTGGCATCAGCGGCATAAAAAAGCTAGATGAACGACTGTCTCAGTCCATAAGCAAGAAGAAGCATACTGCTACTGATCCTTTTATCGACATGTTAAATGATGGGGATGATGCAGTATACGTGACAGTACATGTTGACGATCTACTCTAGCTTCCGAAAATCCACCAAATCCAATAACGAAGTTTCAGTTCAAAGTCTTGGACTTTGAACGGTCTTTTGAAGTTTTAGGAATTCGGTAAGCCAACAAACTGAACACATAATCATATGAAATTAGGAGTAATTCAAGTTGGAGGGTATCTCCTACATCTAAGTAGGTGTCCTCGACGTGAAGGGTCATCAACGTGGCAAGATGCTCAGGAGGCAAAATGTGGAGTCACATTCAACAGTACGTTCAATTTCATCCATACTTGCATGGGGTCATATAATGGGACGCAATGCGATCATGGCGCACGACTAAGCCGGAATCAGCAGGAGCTGTGAAGTCAGACTTGGGTCACCACCTCGGGACCTGTAAGAATTAAGAGATTCGCCGACTGGCGGTATGCCTGAAGATTGTTTCCTTGAGGGGTATGCGGATGGTGCAGCTGCAGTGAAAGCCAGGATGATGTAGCCAGGAGAGCGGAAAGGGCTCGAACCAAACTCGCTCAAATTATGAGAGAGATCACCATGATGTATGTGTGAGCATGGCCTGTTACTAGCGGCCGGCGCCATGACAGAGGTTGTGGAATCCCCGGAAGTACTTACCATTATAACAATGCAGATTGAAGGTGAAGAGGAATGAAGCAAACCAGCAGGGAATTATGCAACCTGCGCGTCATTCTGGACACGTAGAGCACTTTTTGTGGTAAGATCGGACAAGCAGCCGACAGACAGGTCAGCTCAGAGGACATGGGTGGGCCTAGTCCATGCAAATGGCGCCTGATGATGACAGAGAGCATTAAACTCTCCAGTACCTTGTCACGATCGTAATCAGCCACAGGGGCGGATCCAGAATTTTTTTCCGGAGGGGGTCACAGGGTAGAACAATATAAAAAATAACAAAAAATAAAAAATAACCAAACGAACAATACAAACCGAATTTTCAACCTTATGCCTAAACTAGTCCAATTTGTCTACTTACAAAATTAATTGTATTTATTTATAAAATTCATTGTTTATAATTATATTATGTAAAAAATATTTTTCAATATCTATTAATTACTTAACTGATAAATGTATTTATTTTCAATTTTCTTCTAAAAAAGTGTCCTAATGTGTTTTCAAACAAATTGGCGCATTTTATGGCAGCGTAGCTAACTTCAGAGTTTGCAAATCAAAACATTGAAACCACAACAATCTATTGTTGATCTCAGTGAGTTCAGTATCGTTTTTACTGAATTTGGGAGGAAAGAAAACGAGAACGAAACAAAAACAAGATAATAATTAATAAAAATAAGAAGAAATAAACAAGGTGTAATTTGACGGATACACCAAGGTAAATTTATTGACATACCTAATTGTATATAAAGTAACATTGGTAGGACCAAGTGTACGATTGTATTCGACTAATTTTGACATTTTTGATCGAATCTTTTTAGATTTTTTATAGTTCTTTTTTGATTTCACAAAAACTGGGTTCGTCTTCGTTTGTTTTTTTTTGTTTTCGGGTTTGTGAACAATTCGTTCAGCTCTGCTTTTTGAAATGCAGGCTGATTCTGGGGGGGGGGGGGTCATGACCCCTGTGACCCCCCCCCCCCCCCCCCCTTGGATCCGCGCCTGATCAGCCACGTATTCATATTTATAATCAAGGGTCAGTAGGTTAATCCCATATCTCTCTCTCACCTACACTTCCTCGGCCCGTCTCCAAAAAAGCACGTCGAAGTTAGTAGTCGTTGCCTTTTCATGTGAGTCAGACCCCGCGATCCCAGCTTCCCAAATTTTTCGTTGAAATGCGCCCCTTTTTGGATATCACAGTCTAAAACGGTTATCCTCCTGTGTACCCCTCTCGTCGTCATCGGCTGAAGACATTTGGTGAGAAGTATCTGAACCTTTTTTGAGAAGATAGACTTTATTTTCCAATACCCCTTCCACAGGAACTGGATACCCTTATATGTTGGATTTCGAAGCTGGTGGTGCCCTTTATTTATTTTTCATATTTTGGGTGGGAGATCACCCAGTGATATTTTTCTTTTTCCCGGCGATTTTTGGTCGGTAGGAAAGACTTTCGCCATAATACACATCTTTCTGTATATTGTGCCGAATTTCCTTTATTTTCCCCTTTCAACTCCATTCCATCAGAGTTGGCTGGTTCATTATTTTATACCTACTTGAAAGGTGAATAGGTACCATTATTCGCCCTTCGGGGTTTTTGGGAGATTCCGGGAGGTTTTGCCCATTTAGAATCGACGGGGGTGATGAACTACCACGAACATTACCTATACATATACGAACTAAATCACTCGCGACGAAATCGTGGAAACCCATTTCAAAGAATAAAACGCTGCAAATCCGTACACAACGGTTCATTATTTTATAAAGAACACCCTTCTGCTACAGATCACAACTCTCTGTATATAGGTATAGATAACCCATCCGCATAGATCACAGCCCCTCCGTAGTTTAGTACCCATTCGCCACTAAAAATTAATATCGATGAATATTCAAGCAGTAGCTAAGGGCCATTTTCACCAATACTTCCTAGCCATGGTTAAAATAGACCATTATTTTATCGAATCGGAGATTAGAAGCGTTGGTTAAGGATAAGCGGGTTTCACGAGTGTAATATTGTTTTCACAAAACGTCGATTTAACGGTATCGTGGAGGCATTGGCCCGGCAAAATGGAGGCATTGGGGATGATTACGATTGATAGCGCAGTTGCTGACGTGCACTGTGAGGTTAAGTACCTACTTGTGCTCCTTTGTTTTTTAGCGTTTGGTTTGTTGTTTATATTGTTGATTGTAGTGTTACGTTTATTTTTAAAAGAAAGTTTGCTGACTGTCGAAATCGCGGAAACCAGCGTGGAGCCAGCGTCGAACGAAAACGCGGACCAAAGTTTGAGCCAGTGAAAAACAGATTTTGGTTGACATTGTTCGCAAGTATTTCATCATTATTGAATGTAAGAAAACCGACAGTGCTGTATCTGCCGTTTCTGTTATAAAATATATTTTTTGTGCAGTACATCATATTATCAATAATAATGTGTCCCGCTGAGCCAACCAAGAGTTTGTGTACCTACACAATTACAATTCCCAAATTTCCATTTCCAAATTTTCCAAAATTCCTCTCAAATTTGGTGGGCAGGTAGTTGATTGTCCTATATGAATTTCACTGCAATGGAATTGTGTAGTTTTATTGCTAATTTTAACTTTGATAGCGCAACTACGCTTGTTGGGCAAATGCAAAATCCTGGTCTTTCGAACGGCTAAAAATGATCAAAAAATCGCAATATTAACCGGAACATTATTGAAAATAATAAACCCAAACCGGAGTTATTGAAAGGTTGTCTATTTCCACTAATACACGAAAAATACACTGTTATACCGGTTTCGGTGATCAAACCATCGTCAGTAATAAACAATAACTAAAGGCACGTTGGAGTGAGGTGACCTTATACATAGCTTAAATAAATATATAGACCTCACCTGCTAACCAACTCTATCCTGTACCGTATAACAATACAACGATGCAAGTTCATTGGGGGGGATTACTACATATTTACCTATATATAAAACATTCAAATTATGATTGTATACTTATATAAATATAATATTATTATTATTATTATTATTATTGGCGTTATTTGCATTAAAAAAAATGAATTCTAAAATGAATAAATTCGAAATTATTACGCAAGTATGTTCATTATACCCCTCCCCCCTTCCCACCACCGTTCCATGTACATACTTATACTTAGAATAGAAACAACAGTTCACAAGTAGACAAAAAGAAAGAAATAGCATTCGCACAATATTAAACATTATAACGAATCGTTTAGTTAGGTAGGTAGTTATTTAATTCTGGAGGGATACTTGAAGGAGATGGAGCATTGTCACCAACAAATAATAGTGACCGGTTGGATGTTCTATTCAACTCACCTCCTTCCAATTTTGGCTGTTTGAAGAACTTGGAAAGCGTCCCTTGCCTGTTGGGCAATGTAATCACTGTTCGAATAACACGAAGTTGGCAGACAATATAAAGAATAATATTATTGTCGCTTATTGCAGCTAGGTAGGTATTTCACTAAAATAAAAAACTAACGAGCCTGCCATTGGACGGGCGGCAGAAGTGTAAACTTTGGCAACCAATGAATTTTTAAATTAGCAGAGCACCATCGGCACACAATCAATATTCACTTGTATACTCATCGCTGTCTCCATTTCAGTCTGATGACCGTAATATCGTAATTTCAACACATTACTCGAGGAACCATTCTCGAGTATACGAGGAATGATCGAGAATCAAAGTGGGTGAAACCAAAAAATATTCAGGTACCGGCAGGGATTTGAACGTGTACCCGCTGAGCTTTGCTAATGTTGAATCCTTTTCTTGACACAGGTTTCTTCAGTACAAACATCGGCCAAGCGATCTAAAAAACGCAAATCGAAACTGTCGGAGGTACCTACTTGGTGCAGATCTCTCTCTACCTCCTTCTCTTTCTCACTGTGAAGGGAAGGGTGGGAGAGCGCAAAACGCGCCTAAAGAAGTTTACAGTTCAAAACTGCTTAGAATGATAACAGTGTGTCACCGTGATAGTACCAAAACTGACAAAACTATGAGTGCTTTCTCCAATTAGCTCTACAGGTGTAAAGCGACATGGAGGATGATGAAGGTTGACTCTACTTTATAGGTACCGTACCTAGTGCCTACCTACCAACATAAGAGCCAAATAGGCGGGTACCTACGTACCTAGTGAAAATAAAACCAAAATAATTAAGCACCTACCCAGTGCAAGCATGAAGTGTGAGGAGGGGGCCGGGGTGGGTGAAAATTCATGAAAATATCTAGTGCAAACTACACCTTCACGGGGAGGGGGGCCGGACCCCTTCCCTAGACCCGCCATTGGGTATTCTCACCCCAAAAAAAGTGAAAAAATTTTTGATTATTGACGGGAAGTAATATAGTTCAGTTGTTGGGTACTATGCCTTTTTTACGGTAGGTGTCATAATACGCTCAGTTGTGACTGCAAGGATCGATCACTCGGGAGTGACTAACAGGTACTTCCTATCTATTTTTCACGACTTTTTTTTTCTAATATCTTCTTTCTAAACCTTGAACAGTCAAAAACACTCGAATTCGAGTACCCAAATATGGCGATCCAGTGTAAACGCTTTCTATAAAAATCGGAACACAGAAATCGATAAAAATCCTACATACGTACATAGCCATTGAAAAAAAAAAATGAACATAATATATAGCCACATGTAGCCTTTGGGCTTCACCGTTGTCGGCAGAACTGATCCTTCATTTTGCAAACGTTGTTTCTTTCTATGATTAACTAGAGCACCAAGATGAAGAGTTACTTATAGAGAGAAACCTTAGATTTTCGCCGTACATGCCCAACACAATCCTCAGAAAAGTCCATGGATCTACCAACCTGGAAGTAGCTGGAACAACTACAAGATGACATGCTCCAAACCTAAAATTAAAAAAGAAAGGAGTTATTGTAAGGTTGTCTATTTTCACTACAAAAAATACACTGGTATACCGGTTTCGGTGATCAAACCGTTGTCATTAACAAATAACAACTGAAGGCACATTGGAGGGAGGTGAGCTTATTTAGTCCCAAAAGTAAGAGTTGGTCGATAAGTATTGGGTGTGAAGGTGAAAGGGGAAGGTAGCAAAGTGAAGGGGTGTCGATTCTGATTGGCTGTGGAGATGAAAGGGATGTGCAAAAAGTGAAATGATGGAGGGGGGGCGGCTTAGCAACCTGTTACAGAAATGAACGCACTAATGGAGAAAAACAAACGATTTACTTATATCATTCAAAGTTATATAAACCAACATATCACTCTTAATATTTTAGAATTTTTCAAGTACATCCAACATGCTCCCTTTTGGGCAGAAGTGAAGAAACTTAACAAATTTTCCATCGTAAGATCAAAACTGAAGCTGACTAGATTCATTCTGGTGACGTGCAAAGGGCGCGTCACTTTTATTATCCCTGGAATCTTTTTCAAGTTCCTTTATCCTTTCTCTAAACTTCCTACCAGTTTGACGAGAATAGTCAAGTCCACAAGGACACTTCAATTTATACACACCACTTATATCTTGAACATTAACTTTATCTTAAATTGAACCTAATGAAGATCTGAGATTATTTCCAGTTTTGTACTCTGAACCCTTTGGAAGTCAATGTTTTATCAATAAATTTTGTCCAAAATTGTCTAGCAATACGGTCATACTAGCCCAAATCTTTTCTTCGGTCGTAGCTTCCCTAACAAGATTTGAAACTCCGTCCTACTCTTTTTCATAAGAACCCTGTCGTGAGTGGTACGTTTGATGGAGGCTTGGGAAGGTGAGGTTGAGAAAGTGAGGTTGGTTGAAGAGAGGGGTATGAGAGTGTATCCGCACGGTTTTCACCCTCTTGGATGCGTCTTGAGCATAGGAAAATATCCGTCCTGTTCTCAACACGCTGAATATTGGGATAAGGAAATATCCGTCCGGTTCTCACCTCGTTGGATATTGGAAATGAAAGGTATGAAAGTATCCGTCCGGTTCTCACCGCGTTGGATATTGGAAATGAAAGGTAGGAAAATATCCGTCCGGTTCTCAACGCGTTGAATATTGGGATAAGGAAATATCCGTCCAGTTCTCACCGCGTTGGATATTGGAAATGAAAGGTAGGAAAATATCCGTCCTGTTCTCAACACGCTGAATATTGGGATAAGGAAATATCCGTCCAGTTCTCACCGCGTTGGATATTGGAAATGAAAGGTAGGAAAATATCCGTCCGGTTCTCACCGCGTTGGATATTGGAAATGAAAGGTAGGAAAATATCCGTCCGGTTCTCAACGCGTTGAATATTGGGATAAGGAAATATCCGTCCGGTTCTCACCACGTTAGATATTTGGAAAAAGCACTCGTCTGGTTCTCACCAGGTCGAGTGCTGGGAAGGAAATTCTCATCCGGTTCTCACCACGTTGAGAATGTAGGGTTAAGGAGAAGGGTGAGTTGAAGAGGAGTGAGGTAAGGTAAGAGAGACATAAGGCTCTTGTTCGAGAGAAGTCGGTAGAATGTCAAGCTGGGCAAGCCGGGCACCTTATAAAGGCGCCGGTACCCTCCCCCGGTCCACCAACAGCCGTTGGAAGCCGTTGGGGATGGTTGGAGGGAGAGCTACCTGGCTTTGTCCCTTGCATCACGCAGCTCGACTTCTCTGGGTCTTTATTGGTAAAAATCTAATATTTACAGGAATGGTATATATTTCAAGGGTACCATGACAAACCCTATTCCATGTTGTACCAATGAGATCTCCCTCATATCCATTACTCGCTACTATACTTTTGATGGTTAACTTTTCTTTAGCTAAATTCTGTTCACTCATTGTTATAGATAATATAGATAAAGCTCTGTTAATCACACTATGGAATCATCTTTTTTTTTCAGTTTTAGCATTCTGTGGAAAGCAGCATGTTTTTGGACTACTGGATGAGTTGCTGGAAGACTGCACAGGAACGCAAACATCTTGAGCTCTCCCTGTCTTCAAAATCCTACCCATGAACACACCATATTGGCTTCCTGCAAAGGCATAGCACGGAAAATAAACATGGAATTCATTTGCAGTGGATCCAGTAGAGATATGGAGGTCGTGCAGCGCCTGCGACACAGTTCAAATATTCTATTCACAATATTATGAGCGAAAAATACGAATAATATGACTTGAAAATCTTTCCAACGATGTCGAAGATTCGTAGATTTTTCAAGTTTTTTCCGTAGATCCATAAAGGCCCAAAAACATCCGCGGAAAACGGAAAACCCCGTAGCCACCCTGCATATTGTAATGACACCGATTCCCAATTTTTGGAAATTCTCAACCTGTTCTGTATACAACAAATAACGTTTTTAAGTTCAGTGTAAACGAGTCAACCTAAGTAATAATGACTACAGAGCCACTGCACTTCCTCTCCTTCCTTTTCTGGCTCCAATTTCAGCCCCACATATCGACGTGTGAGCCGCTCGATTGCCATGAAGGAGGCGCTTTCGCCGATCCATCATCACTTCCACTGTTCCCTGTGTCCGTCCGGTCCATTGTGTGTCGACTTCCATGGATATCGAAGATCCGCAGATTTCCAAGTTCTTCCGTAGATCCGTGGATGCCCCCTAAAAAAATCCGCAGAAAACGAAAAAATCCGTGGAATCAGCTCATTAAAAGATGTGCAGCGGGTGCTACGCACTCCGATCGGCGAGTGCAAGAGTAGCCCCAACTCTAAAAATGGATGACCGCGCAAGAATTTGATCGTTTCGAGCTCGATTAGTTCGAAATTCCATAATTATCCTTCATCCGTGAACACATGACGCATCGGCGAACCCATCACTTTCCCTTTTTTTTTCTTCAGTGAAATAGTTTTGTGAGCGTACGCGCGTCATTCATAATTCGATGGTCCGCGACACGTGACGGAGCGGCGGCGAATAGGATGGTAATCTAATAAATAAGCGGGGCCTTTGAATAGTAAAGGTGGGAAAGGTGAGTGGGTACTAAAGTGAATGACGCGGATGAGGGCGCGTGGCGGTAACCCATCCCTTCCTACCTGTCTGATAACAGGTGATGGCCTCACTCATTAAAAACGAGGAAACCCCACCCTTCTCTCAACGTAATCACTTTATGACGATGTTGTTTTCCTCCCACTCCCACACAAAAACCACTTCGATATCATTATTTTTTATTTTTTGGTTTTTGTTTTATAATTCACGAACGACGGAACATCAAGCGGTGTGCGGTGTCTTCTTCAATGACTCACCGAAAGCCCGACGGACGGCTTCCTGGATGACCCTGGGAAAAACGGCGATTCGACGAGCGAACAGGCGCGGACACCCCAGAGGTTAAACAGTTGCACGCAACCCCTAACGCATCCTTTGATCCCGTCCTCACGGCACAAATGGAATATTTTATGTTCCGGTCGCTGTCCTCCCTCTGGAATAGTTGAAGAGGATCATTACCAGCCCTTCTTCCACTTGCTTCTTGCTTGGTTCCCACAAAACACCCCTTCCCCTCACCATCGTGATCACGTGTCTTTTCCTCCTCACCCCTAACTTTAGATTATCGCGTTCTACCAGATTCCAAAACATCAATTATGCACCATCCAATTAATTGCCAAACGATTTCCCGCTTCATTGAGCCTAAACGACCACATGTCTTTTTTTCCATCTGTCTCCCATTCAGAGGTTTATGATTTTACTTGAATCCAATCCAGTTGCCGTTTTGATTTGATACAATTACTTACCTCATTTTTAGCCCATCGTTCATCCAAATTCTAATGAGGCTGAAACAACACCCAGCTCAAGAGTTTTCGACCGGTATTCTTGATGTACTTGAGCAGACCTCCGGCAGCATCACGAAGAACTTGACAGCAGTGTTGATCTCAGCTCACTAAGGTCGCATGTACATCGACACGTGCTTCCTCCACAGGCTACTCAATCGACCCCGGTTCTTATAGAAAAGGTACGTCTTTTAGCATCCTAGTACACCAGTGCAAAAGTGGGCTATCTCAAAAGCCACGATTTTTCAGGAGAGACTTTTGAAGTCTTCGCTTTCCGCTTTCTTCGATATCCTTTATCAGGGATGTCTAACCAAGCTGAAGATTTCCACAAATCATCTCACAGGACACTCCTACCGATTCTCTGAGGATTTTTCCTCCTCTCAATTCCGTTACTATCAATTTATGGCCAGAAACCAAGATATTCCTCCCTTGCCCCAAAATATTTCAGGATTTTCGGAGGTACTCAGTTTCCATCACATGATCTGTTTTACATCAATGAATCGTAGGGAATTATTACTTATTTAGCGGTTAACCATATTAAAGATCACTTTAGCACTGAACTTTTGCACCTAGCTTGGAGGCTGACGTGGATCAACTGAGCTTAATACGTTTCAACAAATTGGAGTGGCATTTCAATTCGTTTCGACAAATAAAAACAATTCATTTCGGCACAGAGCGCGATGGCAGGAAGAATACGTTTCGACAAACAACGTTTTTGGCACCCACCTTAAAAATCTTCGCCTTGAAGTTAGGCTGCGTCGGGGTTGCGTGGTAAATTTTTTTGTCTTCTTCTTCAGTGGATGGATTGTACCGGTTGGCGACTTGGGAGACGTATTGCAGTTCATCTTCATTGGTTTTTGAGAAGGCTTCCCAGCAATAATTATTCAAGTGGTCGAGTAGCTCCACAGTCTCCCTTCGATGCGGATTGACAGCACCTTTTTTTATGCTCCTTATTTTCAAATCACTTTCTTGTTGGATTTCAGTTAGGCAACTTACAACTTGGTGGATATGAGGGCGTGACGAGTAAAACTGGTTACTATAGTCCGCGTGATAAGATTCGGCACCGTTCGTTGTTCGAACATTTTGCTCAGGAGGAGGGAAAGCCCACATGAGAGGCGGAAAAGAGCAGCCATCCTCTATGTACGTCGACAACACGTAATAACTGAATGAATTCCATTCAATTGGAGCCTCATTCATCAGGGATGTGAATGCATTGTAGATCATATCGCGCGGCAAAAAACTGATGCCAAAAAATAACTTCAGCCACTTACCAACTTCCGTCCGTTTTTTGTAATGCTTGAGGAGAAATTTGTTTTGTTGAATGCACCTGAACCAGGCTTGGGATAGGTGAAAATGGCATCCAACGAGACGGGAAGAAGGGAACAAGTCACAAATAGCTGTATCCGCAGATTTTTCGAAATCGGCATGCACAAATTTTTCGTTCAAGTTGAAGTTTCTGTTTGTCAACCGGCGGCACAATTCCTTTACCAGCATCGACCTCGCAATGTACGTATCCTTCGATTTAGATGGTAAAAAGGCAAACAAGACTGGCACATTGAACCCATTTTTTGCTACGTGGACTGTATACAGTTGCTGGAAAAAATTTGGGGCATACGTAAACGTTCCATCCACGATTATATGTTCACTTTCCACAAGAAGACTTAAATTACTTGAAGTTCTGAATACAGGAATATCGCTATCATTTTTCACAAAACAAAACTGTTCATTATTTACTAGAATTGAGGCCTGCCTTTCAAACAGTTGAATCACACACTCGTCCGCGGAAGTGGGGATTACTGGGATCACTTTTCTGCGACACATGTAGATACTTTGCCTCATCAATTTCATATCGAAATGTTCCAATTCAATGGTATTCTGAACGCTCAACTCCTGCCTGATTAATTTGTTATGCTTGATGGACAACTGCTCGACGGCCTTCCTTTTTACACTCGAGACCATTTTCTCCCTTTCAATCGTCCTATCGGTAAGTGGCTCATGTTCGGTGTGATCATTGGCGGTAGAGATAATTCGTTCCACTCGAGAGTCAGTTATAACCCGAGCTTTGCATTTCCGATTGTTACACCGAAACGTTATGTCCCCATCCCGACAAATCCTGAACTCATTGAATTTGTAATTCCTCACAACAATACAGCGATTCCCCCTGCGACTGGTAAAAACACTATCAATTTTCACAATAATTTTAAACACTAGGACAGAACACACGCACGAGAAAATATAGAAAAACGGACGAGGCAGTGAAAAATGGACGGTTTATAGGAACAACACGTTGATACTGATTTGTGAAAAGGGAAGATCGACCTAGTGATGCTACACGGTCAGAGGGCACAGGCTAGAGATAAACACGAGATGTCCGGACTGACCGGCCGGAGTGGGTTTGTCGAAACGAATTGCAAAGCTGCTCCGCCACTGTGCCGAAACGAATTCTCAAATATGTTTCGTTTCGACAACATGTTTGTCGAAACGATGTGCGCCCGATCAACTGGCATGACCGCATTGCACTTTCCCCGAATCCAAGATGGCCGGCGCACTATCCAGTGATGTTCCACGAGGTACACTGACTCAACATGTGATACTGTCTAGCACAGTGAAAGTAGAGGGAATTTGAAGATAATCCGTGCACAAAACTCAAAATGAATTTTTTTTTTTGAGATAGCACACTTTTGCACCGGGGTGACGACTTGTCGCCACGCTTGGCCAGAGAAATTACGTACTCCATGCATGGTGCCCCATTTTCCGGTGTTTCCCATCGGTTATTATCATCGTTTGAGAAAAATGTGAGCAATTTACTGGACATTTAAAAGTGAGGACTAATTTGAGCTTGAAAACAAATATCTATGTTAGTAACTTACATGTACCTACATTCTTTCATTTACATCATTTAGATATAGGTAACGCTACTACCTACTCGCCCTTTAAATGAGACTTGTCTAAGTATCATGTTTTATTATTCAACATCAACTGCATTATAAATCTGCATTTCTACATTGTAAATGGGCTGACCCGTAATAATGAATGAGTAAATTCCCACTTTAGAGACGTCCGTTATTAGTCCTCAGGAGCTGCTTAACCGCACAAGGGATAACGCTCCATATTATCCAGTCGCTGTCCTCCCTCTGGAATAGTAGAAGAGGATCATCACCAGCCCTTCTTCCACTTGTTTCTAGCTTGGTTCCCACAGAACACCCCTTCCCCTCACCGTCGTGATCACGTGTCTCTTCCTCCCCTCCCCAAAAGTAGGTTACCGCGTTCTACCAGATTCCAAAGCAACGGTTATGATCAGTTATGCACCATCCAACCAATTGCCAAACGATTTCCCTCTTCATTGAGCCCAGTAAGCGACCACATGCTTCCTTCCATTTGATCCCATCCAGAAGTTTATGAATCTACTTTAATCCAACTCTGCTGTTTTGATTTGATGGCATCACCTCATTTTTAGCCAATCGTTCATCAAGATTCCATTGAGGCAGAATAAATATATCCTCCTCAAGAAATACCGACCTTAATTCCCCCTCTTATCCCCCTTATTCTGGGACGTCATTCGATATAGGTCCGATTCCCTGACTCTGAGTCGCTGCCTCCCTCTGCAATAGTTGAGTAAAACCATAAAAACTTTCTTCCACTTGCTTGTACTTTTCTTGCTTGGAAGTTATGGTCCACTGAATCAACTGCTCAACAACTTCCCGCTTCATAGAGACTGCGTGACCACATGTCTTCCCTCAATCTTTGACCCACAGAAACTCTATATATATATATATATATATATATATATATATATATATATATATATATATATATATATATTGTAATATTAACCACCACTTCATATTGGTTTTTATTGATTCTATACAAATTGTCTATGTAATTTACCACTATTCAGCCATTTTTGACATCTTAAACTTAAATTTGTCCCACTTTTGGTTTATTATTCTGTGAATAATACACCTATGTATTCGCTCAGCAAAAAAATTTTATAACACCCCCTCAAACTTTTTTCTTTTCCGTTTCAAGGTACGTCGATTCCAAAAATGCAATGTCCGTCCGCCGTACGCCGTATCACGTGTACCGGCTTCATTTTCGGTCTACAAAATTCGTTCCTTCGCACACATGCCCCATTTGGGCCCTAGTTGTGTCCCGAAACTTTTCAGCCCGATCGGAATATACCCAGGGGTGTTATGAGTGAAAATGTGTGTAAAAATAGGTACTTTTTGCGTTTTAGCAACATGTTGGTAACATGTTGGTAACATGAGCTTCTGAGATAATTATCGTTTTCCATGTTTTTGGGGACGAGAAGACCGAATATGAAGTCGATTTTGACCAAAGACGCGGAAATTGAGGTTTTACCAAATGTTCAGCTCCCAAAATTGATTTTTTATGAGTAAAAACCTGGGAAATCGTCTGAAATCACCATCAGTTTGTATAATAACACTGGAAAAAGTGTCAACACGTGGATCAAGACGATTAAATGGCACTACCAATGATCAAAGATAGTTATTTAAAAACGCTGCAAAGTCCTTGTCACATGGGTTTATTATTCTATTGGAGTTCTAGAGATTTTTGTTGGCTGTTAAATGTATTGTTTCTTTCATGTGGAATGATTGAAATAGCTATTTCTGATGATTTCCACCAATTTTGGCCCCCAAAACATGAAATAGGTACTTTTTTTTTTTTTTTAAGATCATCTTTGATCATTGGTAGTGGCATTTAATGGTCTTGATTCACCTGTTTACACTTTTTCCAATGTTATTGTACACATTGATGGTGATTTCAGACAGTTTTCCAGGTTTTTGACTCATAAAAAACCAATTTTGGGAGCTGAACCTTTGGTAAAACCTCAATTTCCGCGTCTTTGGTCAAAATCGACTTCATATTCGGTCTTCTCGTCCTCAAAAACATGGAAAAAGATACCTCAAAAGCTCATGTTACTAACATGTTGTTAAAACGCAAAAAGTACCTATTTTTATACACATTTTCACTCATAACACCCCTGGGTATATTCCGATCGGGCTGAAAAGTTTCGGGACATAACTAGGGCCCAAATGGAGCATGTGTGCGAAAGAACGACTTTTTTAGACCGAAAATGAAGCCTGTACACGTGATACGGCGTACGGCGGACGGACATTGCATTTTTGGAATCTACGCACCTTGAAACGGAAAAGAAAAAATTTTGAGGGGGTGTTATAAAAATTTTTTGCTGAGCGAATACATAGGTGTATTATTCCCAGAATAATAAACCAAAAAAAAGGAGCGTACCTAATTTGTGTTTTAGGGGCCAAAATTAATGGAAACCATCAGAAATAGCTGTTTTGATTATTACGCATAAAAGAAACAATAAATGAACAGCCAACATTTCTGTAGGTACGTCCAGGAGAATAATATACCCATGTGACAAGGACTTTGCAGCGTTTTTCATAATGGAAATAGTTCATCTTCGAACTCATCCTTTCCTTAGCTTCTACTTTATGGCAGAATTTGAAATCCCCTAGTCGCCGAGGTTGGACATATTACCTGGAGTGACACATACCTATATAATAAATAAAATGAAAATGCTTCACTCTGGGAAAGGATTTAGAATGCCCAAAACCTGACTTGTATGGAACCCTTATTTTTTTCTTCAAAAATGCATTCTCTAATAGTACCTACATTATGCTAGTTTTTACTGTGATTCTTGTGTTCTCAAGTAGGTATAACATACTTAGGTGCTTTTCAGTTGGTGCCTAGCAGAAATGTAGAAGTGGCCGAAAATCGGGAGATAACTCGATTCAATTTGGTGTTGATAACATAAAATAGCGACAGGAAATGGGACAGTCCCGCGGGATCGGGACAAGTGGGTGACACTGCCTACTTTCGTATTCCGGGGGTTTCCCTACGCGACATCTTTCATTCCAATCCTTGGTAGCTAGGAAAAATAATTAAAAGAACCAGAGCCAGCCCAGCGTAGATTTTTGTGAAAAGTAATTTCCACAATATTCAGAATCCCCTTCTTTTCGTTAGCAAACAGAAACCGAACGATCGGGGAAAGGGGTTTCCGGCTAACAAAATTAAAACAGCCGAGGGTTCGGAAATGAGGAGAAAAAAAAACGTAGTTAACAAAATCACTTTCGGCGTCCCTAACAATTAACAAAAAAAGTGAGGTAGAGGGAGAACGAGAGAGCGAGATAGCGCTAGATGTAGGTAAGAGGTAGTGGTGAAGGGATGGGGGGGTTTGAGGGAGTTAATATACTAATTAAACCCGTTCGCCCTTACAAGAGGTCGGGGAGAGCGGTGGAACAAACCTTGGAGTTGTGCGCGGAAAGGAAAAGTTTGGTTCAGAAATTAGATGGGGATATGTGAAGGAAAACGGGCAAATATGTAAAGAAGGCTCCGGAGCAAACAGCAAAGTTACCCTTTGATTAATTAGTGGCAAGGTTGTTATCTCAATTTATATATAGTAGGAGAGAGCAGGTGGGATCCTACAGAGAGGACCTGCACGCCGGGATGTTTCCCGCGATATGGGAAACGGGAACGGCTGAGGGGGAGCTTTCAAGCTTGAAGAGGGTGCGCCTAATTAATACGATTCACGGGGCGCCGATGACTTCTGAGCCTGTTAGCCAATGATCGAAGAAAAGGCACTGACTAACTATCGCGATGGGCCCAAGATTTGTAATACCTATGCGGTTTTAGGTTTATAATACACCTATGTGTTCGCTCAGCATAAAATTTTTATAACACCCCCTCAAAATTTTTACTTTTACGTTTCAAGGTGCGTTGATTCCAAAAACGCTGCAAAGTCCTTGTCACATGGGTTTATTATTCTATTGGACACATCTACTATTATGTTGGCTGTTTATTTATTGTTTCTTTAATGTGGACTAATTGAAATAGCTATTTATGATGATTTCTACCAATTTTGGCCCCCAAAACACGAATTAGGTCGCTCCTTTGTTTTTTTTTCAGACGATTTCCCTGGTGTTTGACTCATAAAAAATCAATTTTGGGAGCTGAACATTTGGTAGAACCTCAATTTTCCACTCTTTGGTCAAAATAGACTTCATATTCGGTCTTCTCGTCGCAAAAAAACATGGAAAACGATGCCTCAAAAGCTCATGTTGCTAACATGTTACTAAAACACAAAAAGTACAGCCTATTTTTGTGCACATCTTCACTCATAACACCCCTGGGTATATTCCGATCGGGCTGAAAAGTTTTCGGACACAACTAGGGCCCAAATGGAGCATGCGTGACAAGAACGAATTTTTTAGACCAAAAATGAAGCCGGTACACGTGATACGGCGGACGGCGTACGGCGGACGGCGGACGGACATTGCATTTTTGGAATCTCCGCACCTAGAAACGGAAAAGAATAAATTTTGAGGGAGTGTTGTAAAAGTTTTTTCCTGACCGAATACATAGGTGTATTATTCACAGAATAATAAACCAAAATGCAATGTCCGTCCTCCGTATCACGTTTACAGGCTTCATTTTCGGTCTAAAAAATTCGTTCTTTCGCACACATGCTCCATTTGGGCCCTAGTTGTTTCCCGAAACTTTACAGTCCGATCGGAATATACCCAGGGGTGTTATGAGTCAAAATGTGTGTAAAAGTAGGTACTTTTTGCGTTTTAGCAACATGTTGGTAACATGAGCTTCTGAGATATCGTTTTCCATGTTTTTGCGGACGAGAAGACCGAATATGAAGTCGATTTTGACCAAATAGTGGAAATAGGTACTTTTTGGTTTATTATTTTCAATAATGAACCATTGGAATCGAGCATGAAAAAAAAAATTCTTACCCCCCCTCAAAATTTGATGGTTTACGTTTCAAGGTATGTAGAATCCAAAACTGCAATAAAAATATTTCTGTCTGTCCGCCGTACGCCGTACGGGCCACTTTTCTTAGTTACCATGAAAAAAAATTGATGAAATTCGGGTTATAGGTTCCGTTCGGCGTCTAGTTGGTCCTCGAAGCTCGACGTTACTGTGAGTCATCTCTAAGGGGTTCAAAATAGGGGTTGAAATTTTCAAAACGCCTATACAATTTTTTTACGTAAATATTTTTACGGTTTTAAATAGTTCTTGAACTTGCGAGTTTTTTAAGACCATCCGGAGCATCGTACGTCCAGCCGTTCGTTCACAGTAAGGCCCCGAAGTTTGCACCGACAGGCATTTTCGACTCCAGTGTGAATGAAATTGTATACAATCCAAACCAAATCTCGTAACCAGAGACGCGCCCACAATAGGAATTTGTGAATACGGCCAATCATTGGTAGGGATCACCTGATTATATTGGCGGAGTATGAAGTCGAGTTGGTTGTTCTGTGATATTATTTAATTTGGAAAATGATGGCTCTTTTGGAGTTTGTTGGTAGGTAGTGAAACTTGAACAAACGTTGAAGTATTATTGATGGGTAAATTATTACTACGGTAAATCATTACTCAACGGTAAATTATTACACAACGGTTCATTATACCATCTACGTAGAAGGGGCTGGAGTTTGTTGGTAGGTACTTTTGCAACTTTTTTCACTCCTCATCAACAATTTCTTTTCAGAACTTCATTATGTGTGTTTCTTTTTGTTAGGTACTGTTTGTCATCGGCAGAACTATTTTAGCAACATTTAACTCGTGATTTAGGTAGGTACCTAGTAACGAGTACGGGGTTAGGTACTAACCTACGGAGGGTCTGCGATCTACATAATATGTATAGAATAGTACATATCATATTATATAGACGGGTTATCTATACATAGAGCTGTGATCTGTAACACAAGGGTATTCTATACAAAATAATAAACCGTTGTGCAGGGATTTGCAGCGTTTTGTGTTTTAGTAACATGTCAGTAAAATGAGCTTTTGAGGTACCTATCGTTTTTCATGTTTTTGGGGACGAGAAGACCGAATATGAAGTCTATTTTGACCAAAGAGTGGAAAATTGAGGTTCTACCAGATGTTCAGCTCCCGAAATTGATTTTTTATGAGTCAAAAACCTGGGAAATCGTCTGAAATCACCATCAATTTGTACAATAACACTAGAAAACGTGTCAACAGGTGGATCAAGACGATTAAATTGTACTATCAATGATCAAAGATAATTTGAAAAAAAAGGAGCGTACCTAATTCGTGTTTTGGGGGCCAAAATTGGTGGAAACACCAGAAATAGCTATTTAAATTATTTTATATGAAAGAAACAATGAATAAACAGCTAACATTTCTGTAGGTATGTCCAATAGAATAATAAACCCATGTGACAAGGACTTTGCAGCGTTTTTAAACATACTTTCGATGCAAATCCGTAGCTGAGCTCACAGTAGGCACCTACTATTATACCAAAACCAATATAGCCGAACTTTACAGAAGATGACTCAAAAATAAGACTATTTTAACGGTCACAAAATATTTTTTCTGACTAAAAGTGGGCCAATTTCGAGTTTTTACTATTAGACAAATGTCGCTAAAGTCAAAAATGGTTATAATCGTCCAAAAATAGCTTTGAATCACCGAAAAACATACTTCAAATAATGGGCTATTTCAATCGTACAAATACCTACCCTTCAAATTTCAGCTCATTACGACCATTTTGGTTTATTATTCTGTGAATAATACACCTATGTATTCGCTCAGCAAAAAATTTTTATAACACCCCTTAAAAATTTTTTCTTTTCCGTTTCAAGGTGCGTAGATTCCAAAAATGCAATGTCCGTCAGCCGTCCGCCGTACGCCGTATCACGTGTACCAGCTTCATTTTTGGTCTAAAAAATTCGTTCTTTCGCACACATGCTCCATTTGGGGCCTAGTTGTGTCCCGAAACTTTTCAGCCCGATCGGAATATACCCAGGGGTGTTATGAGTGAAAATGTGAATAAAAATAGGTACTTTTTGCGTTTTAGCAACATGTTAGTAACATGAGCTTTTGAGGTATCTTTGTCCATGTTTTTGGGGACGAGAAGACCGAATATGAAGTCGATTTTGACCAAAGACGCGGAAATTGTGGTTTTACCAAAGGTTCAGCTCCCAAAATTGGTTGTTTATGATTCAAAAACCTAGAAAACTGTCTGAGTTCACCATCAATGTGTATAATAACATTAGGAAAGGTGCAAACAGGTGAATCAAGACCATTAAATGGCACTACCCATGATCAAAGATGATCTGAAAAAAAAACTCGGCGCTCCGCGCCTCGCCAGGGGGCAAGCCCCCTGGACCCCCAGATGCTTACTGCATAGAGCCTACGGCTAAAATTCAAGAAACATGGAACATGCTTTAGCCGCGTAGTTTACTACAACCAAGTGACAACCAAACAAGCGTCATTGTTTACTATCCATTTACAACATTCATTTATATAGTTATATTATGAAACTAGGATATAAATACCAAGAACAAATACGAAATACATTCGTGATAAATCAAGAGCTTTCCAACGAATGGAGAACGATTTTTGTCCGATGAAAATGAAAGAAGTTTCATTTCCCTAGCAACTACTCGGTTGTAAGTGAAAATCATTGTTAAAATTTCGTTCCACTTCCGCGTTCCACTTCCGCGTCACCCATCCCGTGTAACGTTTTTCGGCTGGTTAGTCCAAGGCTAATGTTCCATGCTAAAAAAAAAAAAAAAAAGCGTACCTATTTCATGTTTTGGGGGCCAAAATTGGTGGAAATCATCAGGAATATCTATTTCAATCATTCCACATGAAAGAAACAATACATTTAACAGTCAACAATTTTCGTACACACTGATGGGCGTTGAAAGGATTCGTGAATATATAGAGGGCTGCCCGAAAGACGGACATTTCCAGATTGGTCCAGAAAAGTCTAAACGCAAAACGAGAGGCAATTTTGATTTTGCGCAAAAACTTCGATCCAAAACCAAAAAGTGATTACGCAGGCGCAAAAAAACTTATGCCAAGTCGAGTAGGCAGTATAGCTTCCTCACCTATGTAACTGGGACGTATATAATTCGCTGGTGGGTCGGTTCCATTCGGTGGATAAATGGATAATTGACGCGTATGGATTTGAAATTGAGTGATTCAAAATTTCGTCAAATCTCAGCGCATTAGGACAATTTCTAGGGCAGTTGGGTATGGGCTGTACGAGGATTTCACGTTCGCGCATGGGCTGACGAAAGTTACTGTACTTTATCAATGTCTTTAATATGGGACTACCTGTGGCCCAACCCCCACCTACCCTCCAAACCTCATCGCTTCACGACGATTTCTAGGGTAGCTGTTGGCTCTAGAATGATTTCACTTCTGCGCATGCGCAGACGAAAGTTACAGTACTTTTCAATGAATTTAATGTGAGACCATCTTCTATGCTCCAACCCGCGCCTACCATCCAAATTTCAACTCACCACAACTATTTTTTCGGGTAGTTATGGGCGTTACAAGGAATTTGCAAACATTTCGTGTTTGCGCATGCGCATCCGAATTTTACAGTCCGAATTTGACGAAATCGATAAGGAACCATCAAGATACCATTCTGCATCCACCCTTCAACTTTCAGCTCTTTTCGACTATTTCAAGGGTAGTTATGAGCTTTACAAGGATTTCACGTTTGCTCATCCGCAGACAAAGTTGCAGTACTTTTTTGATGAATTTGATAAGAGACCCACCAAACCCGCCCCGCACCTACCCTCCGAATTTCAACTCATTACGACCGTTGTTTCGTATATTTTTTCCCGGGACAAGGAATTGACCACAGACAGACAGACGGACAAACCAAATTATGTTCCTTGATGTCTGCAACGTAAACTGCGAGTGAAAATCTTCGTTTTGGAGGGCATACATTTTTTTCGACTGACAAACGAATACAAAGCATCCCTACCTTCGGTAGTGAGGAAGCAATATACGCGACGAGCTTCCCGCTCTGTATATAATGTGTTCATTATTTCAGTTGATGCTATCACCAAACATGATACATTTTCTCGGGTGATGGCCCCCGGCGTTACCTACATATATATGCATTAATCCATCATGATGGCAACTCGTATACGGTGTGAATAGTTGAAGAGAGGAAAACCCCACGTTATCAATATGCATGTCCTGTGATCGGTCACGCTCCGCAGTATTCGACTAATGAAATATTCAAATCCAATGCAGGCGCAGCAATTGGAGGTTGTCTGCAAACTGGTCCGTCACTTTCGGTGTGGCGAGCCGCAATGCAAATGGCCCACTCGATGTTTGATAACCACGAAACTCTCCGGATGGGGAACAATCGGATTTTGCGATATAAAACCATCTGTGGACCGACCCCCACGCGCTCTCGAACTTTTAGCTCCACCAACACCTATGTTTTCCCTGAATAGATCTAATTCGATTTTAAAATTGCTCAAATCGGAGTAGAACCAGGAAGCCTAACCAGAAAGTTCAGGAAACAAACGTTATTCAAATTTGAGGACAAAACCATAGATGATGGGAAATTTTCGTAGGTTACAAATTCTAATTTTTTTGGCCATATTCTGTTCATTAACGGAAAATCACACTTATTGCATAATGAGGTGTTTATGTCGGAATATATCGGCAGAAAACGAGTGTGAAATTGGAATTTCTGAATTCCCGCTAGAAATGACGTACTTATCAGGTAAATTGACGAGTAGTTCAGCTCAAATCCCGCTTAAAGCGCTAGTGCTCCACTTTGAACGATTTACAGAACCGGAATTTACATGCTCTCAAAATCAAACAGAGTTCATGAAAGGTCACAGCAAAGGTTCTTTAAGGCGGCCAGGAAAGTTTTGTCATTTCCAATGTTGGGTTGTTGGCAGCGTTGAGAACCTTCGCCTCCGAAGCTTCTTTTCCCCTCCTCGGGCCCACATCCAATCAGATGTCAATAGACCTGATACGTCATTTCTTGCCGCATTTTTATTGTTAATCACCCTCATTTAAAAAATGCCGCTTATTTTTGAAAACGGGCTTCAAACTTCCATTTTTCTAGGAGTTCTGAAAAAAAAAAAAAAAATCAAAAAAATTGTTGATGAAAATTCCCCATTGCGTCTGTGCTCCTGCAAGTGAGGAAAACCTCAGTGCAACAGTATTCAACTGATTTCGATAAAAATGTTGGTTCATTATTGGTTGGGCTGAGATACCTATCTACTCGTCAACCATTTTTCCAAGAGTTCTGAATGTTTCTTTCAACAGCAAAAAATTTTTTACAAACATTTCCTCCATAGTTTGAGTTACTTCCTAAATTCGCTCATATGTTCATGCTGCATGACGAAAATTTTTTCTTAAATTTTTTTTAATATCTTGTCTTCTCTCTTGTGTATGGAGGAGTTCTGAAAAAAAATCCCAAACAATTTTTGGTTGTGGACGAACTCAACAACAACAAATTTTTGACAAACATTTCCTCCATAGTTTGAGTTACTTCCTAAATTCGATCGTATGGTCATGCTGCATGACGAAATTTTTTTTCTTACTTTTTTTTAATATTCTTTTTTCTCTCTTGCGTATGGAGGAGTTGTAGAGAAAAAAATCCCAAAAAATTTTGGTTTTGGAAGAAAATTCCCCATTGCGTCTGTGCTCCTGCAAGTGAGGAAAACCTCAATGCAACAGTATTCAACTGATTTCGATAAAATGTTGGTGCATTATTGGTTGGGTTCCGAATATTTCCTTATTGATTTCCTGAGATACCTATCTACTCGTCAACCATTTTTCCAAGAGTTCTGAATGTCTTTCAAAAAAAATTTTTGACGAACATTTCCTCCATAGTTTGAGTTATTCCTAAATTCGCTCATATGGTCATGCTGCATGGCGGAACTTGTTTTTTTGAATTGTTATATATTATTTTCTTTCTCTTGTGTATGTGGTTCACTTCTGTGCCCAGGTGTCCACTATTGGGTCTGTACTCAGTTATCCCCCCTCCAATACTCTGTTCCGTTCGAACATTATTTTCTCATCCATGAGAACTAATCCATCAATTTTAAAACGTTTACACCAACACCCAAGATCGTGCTGGAGCTGAGGGACCCTCCCCCCCCCCCTTCACCCAACAATACCCCCCCAGGAACGACAAGTCTAATCGCCTCCTGATGAGCGGCGATAGGCAGCAGCGTGTGAGCCTGCAAACGGTTGGCGGATGAGGAGCAAATGCTTTTTTCACGAGTCTGCGGTCTGCGAGATAATCATCGTAAGACGGTCTATCGCCCCTTCAATGGGGAGGGATGCGATGAACCCCACAAAAAACACCCCCTCCCCTCATTATTACCCCCTCCCAACCCCCTCCCCTCCCCTCCCCATCCCCTCCAAATCATAGGGGCCCCTCAAATGCAATGAAATGCAAAGTGTTCAAGTTTTCATACACAAGACATCACTGAAGCATGTTTTCTACAATTTTCGACCATCTCGTAGACACATAAAATTCTGAATTCTGTCTGCTGTAGATAATGGGGCACGCGCAAGTATTTATTTAATTTTTTTTTTTTTTTATGAAAGTAGAATCCAACCTAAGAATTTTGACACCAACCGCATTGTCCTACGATAAGTACATAGATCTTTTGACATTTTCAAAAGATAGATCTTTTACATAAGTAGATCTTTTGACTTTGGCACACAAACTCGAAAAGCTTTACCAAAAAGCGACAGGAAAACGCGTTATGCACCATTTTTTTCTGATGATTTTCGCTTGCAACCGATTCGTTTCTACGGAACTTCATGTATGCCATTTTTCATCGTACGAAAATATGTTGGACGTGATACAACATGAAAATGTCTCACTGTGTTGCGGACTTGTGCGCAAGCGTTTCTTTGTTTCTTTGTCGGCGGTGTCTATATAGCGAGAAAGGAGTATCGATAATGAACTGACGATACTCCCGAATCCATCGCAATTATTTCAATGATTTTTTAATATTTCAACCAGTTCTGACTTCTGACACTATCGCATCCTCTCGCCTGGGCTCAGAGTTGGTGGAAACTTCGAAAAATCGTAGAAAAATAACTACCTACCTACTTATCGTAGGACAGTGCGGTTGGTGTCAAAGTTCTCGAAATGGACTATAGTTTCATTAAAAAAATAATGTAAGCCGCTATTGTGACATGCGCACGCGCAAACTTTTGAGACACCCACAACTCATGGAAAACAAGGTCAAAAAGAATCGGAAATTAGACAGCCTCTGCGGGTTGGTGTACAAATTGTCCAATATAAACTTCACTGAATTTCGTTCGTAACTTTCATCAATGCTCAAAAATGCTTCTCTTCAGGCGCCTTCAACTGCCCATAACAATGGTCGAAAAGAATTGAAATTTAACTGGTGCCTGCGAGGGCAAAGGGCATTTGTCTCATAGTCTCATCAACATTTCAGCAGATTTCGACTGGTACCTTTGAATAGACTAGTTTGGGGGTGGTCATATAACCTTAGGCCCAGCCAAGTAATCCACGGATTCCACCTGACACAATGTTTCATACCACCAATGTTTTTGCTCCTAGCTTCTTGATCTTAATTAGTACAGTTGTTAGCTGTTTTGAAATGATGATTTGTTGGCATAGTATTATGCACACGTATAAAACATATTATGTGCACATATTTTATACTCCATACTTTCCTTCCGGTAGGTAGTTCATGCATTGAACTCCTTAAATCAATAACCTCGAATATTTCTCTCTTTATTTCGCTTATTTCGAAGAATTTCACCTAATTTCGAGGTGGTCGACTGGTCGAGATATGACTTTAATTGTTCATGGTACAAAATTACCACCTCCTCCTATTTGTTTAATGATTTTGCATAAGGTATTCAAATACTGAGGAGTTTTAAAGCAAAATTCTATCCAGTTTTTGTGCACAACCATTTCTGGCTGTTGTAAAAGTCATTATCCAACTCGAGTCACCATCGTATAATTCCTGTTTTAGTAAAGATGAGCGTTCCGGAAAAAGACTGTCGCCCTAAAGTTTCCATGTCCCTGTTGTGATGTTCAAATCTGTCCCTGTCTATCCCTAAAAATCTATCCCAAATCACTCTCAATATTCATCGACAATACGTTCCTGTAACGCGGCCACGGAAAAACGTGGATAAAATTTGAGTTTTTGAGGTTTGAAGAAAATTGGACTAAATGGTTGAATCGCCACAAATTAATATAAATTCACCCAAAGTGGCATGGAATGGTGGCTCTGGAGTTGAAAATATTTTCGATGATAAAAATATTCTCTCTCAAATACAGTGGGTCAAATTCGAGTTTGGGGTGTGAATAAACAGTTACAACCTTCTGAAATAACTTGAACACATCAACTTTGAAATTTGATCATACGATTACGTTTCATAACAAGACCTTCTGCAGATTTTGGTTTATTAATCTGAGAATAATTACACCTATGTATTCGTTCAGCAAACAATTTTTCGAACACTCCCTCAATATTGTTTCTTGTACGTGTCAAGGTACGTAGATTCCAAAAATGCAACTTCCGTCCGCCGTAAGCCTATCATCCATATCTAATTTATTTTCGGTCTAAAAAATTCGTTATTTCTCACACAAGCTCCATTTAGGCCCTAGTTGTGTTCCGAAACTTTGCAGCCCGATCGGAATATACCCAGGGGTGTTATGAGTGAAAAATGTATGTAAAAATAGGGCTGTTTGGTGTTTTAGTAACATGAGATTGTGAGGTATCGTTTTCCGTATTTTTTATGGCGAGGAGGCCGAATATGAAGTCAGTTTTGACCAATGAGTGAAAAATTGAAGTTCTAACGAAGTTTCAGCCTTGAATTTACCTTAAATTTTGGTCTGAAATCGTCGTTCTTTCGCACACGGGCTCCATTTGGGTCCTCGTTGTGCTCCAAAGCTCGGCAGCCCGATCAGAATACACATAGGGTGAAAAATGGAAGTAGAAATAGGGTTTTCGAGGTTTTGTTTCAGGTTTTAGTGAACATGAGCTTCTGATGCATTGTTTTCCGTGTTTTTTAGGGCGAGGAGACCGAATATGAAGTCTATGTTGACCAAAGAGTGGAAAATTTAGGTTCTAACGAAGTTTTAGCTCCCAAAACTTATTTTTTATGCGTTAAAAACCTAGTAAATTGTCTGAAATCACCATAAATTTGTATAATAACAGTAGAAGGAGTATCAACAGGGTGAATCAAGACAGTTAAATGGCACTATCAATGATCAACGATAATTTGTCAAAAATAGGAACCTAATTCGTGTTTTTGGGGGCCAAAATTGTTGGAACCCATCAAAAATAGCTATTTTAATTATTGCACATGAAAGAAACAGTGAAAGAACAGCCAACATTTCTGTAGGTATGTCCAATAGAAAATAAACCCATGTTACAAGGACTTTGCAGCGTTTTTTAACCGTTAACAATAAATCGGTATTTCATTAAAAAATATCTATACCTCTTCATTCCGTATTATTTGTGTTGTTGCGTGTTGTTATTCTTATTTATCGTGCACGTATATTTCTATTTGATCAAGATACTTGCACAATTTCTTTTATTATGTGCTAACTGTATCCGGCATGCGATAGAATGCCAACCAAAGAAGGATGTGTTCTTACCCAGTACTTCTACAGAAGCTTCATCCCAAATTTGAGCCTCGTGGGTTGAAACGGGAAAATGTCGCTCTCAGAGCTCACTCAGCTGATCACGGAGGCAGAAACCTTCGTGCGGGCATACACACAACTCACTAAATTTTCATCGCAATCGGATGAATAGTATAGGAACGCAAACGGGATAAATAAAGAAACTAACATTAATTTTGGTTTATTATTTTCAATAATGAACCTTTGGAGTCGAGCATGCATTTGTAACCCGTTTTTTAATATGAGTGTCACATTTCTAAAAACGCTGCAAAGTCCTTGTCACATGGGTTTATTATTCTATTGGAGTTCTAGAGATTCTTGTTGGCAGTTAAATTTATTGTTTCTTTCATGTGGAATGATTGAATTAGCTATTCCTGATGATTTCCACCAATTTTGGCCCCCAAAACATGAAATAGGTACACTTTATTTTTCCCCAGATCACCTTTGATCATTGGTAGTGCGATTTAATGGTCTTGATTCAGCTGTTTACACTTTTTCTAATGTTCGTATACACATTGATGGTGATTTCAGACAGTTTTCCAGGTTTTTGACTCAAAAAAACCAATTTTGGGAGCTGAACCAATGGTAAAACCTCAATCTCCGCGTCTTTGGTCAAAATCGACTTCATATTCGGTCTTCTCGTCCCAAAAAACATGGAAAACGATACCTCAAAAGCTCATTTTATTAACATGTTGCTAAAACGCAAAAAGTACCTATTTTTACACGCATTTTCACTCATAACCCCTCTGGGTATATTCCGATCGGGCTGAAAAGTTTCGGGACACAACTAGGGCCCAAATGGAGCATGTGTGCGAAAGAACGACTTTTTTAGATCTAAAATGAAGCCTGTACACGTGATACGGCGTACGGCGGACGGCGGACGGACATTGCATTTTTGGAATCTACGCACCTTGAAACGGAAAAGAAAAAAGTTTGAGGGGGTGTTATAAAAATTTTTTGCTGAGCGAATACATAGGTGTATTATTCACAGAATAATAAACCAAAACCACCAAAGTTGTTATAAATTCTTTAAAATTCTTAAAGAATGGTGACTCGAGACGTAAAGAGATAGTTTAGTAAAACGCTGCAAATTATTACACAGCGGTTTATTATTTACCTGTATAGATAGGAACTCCTTCTGCGTAGATCACTGTTTTCTGTGGTCAATACCTACCCTTGTGCTTCCCACAAGAGAGCCCTAAATCGAGTACTGGAGCCAGCCTGGCAATCATATTTCTCATAAATATGCGGTGGAATCAAGAATTCTGTTGTTGCTGCTGTTAGTCATGAAGCATGACGTTTGTTCAAATGAGAAAAGCACCTATCAAAAGAATCCAAAATAACCACCATTCTTCAAATTAAATAATATCTCGTAACAGCCAACTCGATTTCATACAGTCATGCGTGTTTATAGTCAGGTGTTCTCTAGCAATGATATCTGGGTGGATGTTCACCGTTCATTCTGACCCTTGACGGAGATTTTTGGTGCAAGCGAACGGCTGGACGTACGATGCTCCGGGTGGTCTCAAAAAATTATCAAGTTCGAGATCAATTTAAAACGCTGCAAAGTCCTTGTCACATGGGTTTATTATTATATTGGACACACCTACAGAAATGTTGGCTGTTCATTTATTGTTTCTTTCATGTGCAACAATTGAAATTGCTATTTTTGATGGTTTCCACCAATTCAGGCCCCCAAAAACACGAATTAGGATCCTTTTTTTTACACATTAGCTTTGATTATTGATAGTGCCATTTAGTTGTCTTAATTTCCCTGTTGATATTATAGTCTAGTGTTATTATACAAATAAAGGTTTTTGGCTGATAAAAAATGAATTTTGGGAGCTGAACCTTCGTTAGGACCTCAATTCTTCACCCTTTGGTCAAAATCACCTTCATGTTCGGTCTTCTCGCCCTAAAAAACAAGGGAAACGATACCACACAAGCTGATGTTCACTAGAACTTGAAAAAAGAGTACAAAACCCCTATTTTTACACCCATGTTTCCCCCCTAACACCCCGGAGTGTCTCTACCACCTTGATACGTAAAAGAAAAAATTTTGAGGGGGTGTAGTAAAATTTGTTTTGCAGAGCCAATACATAGGTGTGTAACTTACAGAATAACAAACCAAAACGTTGAAAAAACCACACCCTTCCATTGAATGTTTTCGAGCCCAAGGCGTTCGGGAAATTTCAACCCCTTTTTTCACCCCTTAGAGACAACTGGCAGTATCGCCGAGCTTCGCGGACCAAATGGGACCTGCAAACCAAATTTCACTAATTTTGGTTCATGGCAACTAAGGAAAGTGCGAAATACGGCGTACGTCGGAAGGACAGGTATTTTTTTATTCCATTTTCGGATTCTACGTACCTTTAACGGAAACCATCAAATTTTGAGGGGGAGTTTTATTTTCATGCTCGATTCCTAAGTTTTATTATTGAAAATGGTAAAAAAAAACGGATTTCCTTTTAAAAAAAAGAAAAGAAAAAAATGTCAAACGGAAGTCGTTGGGGTCCAGAAACACTAAAAATCGCCAAAAATTGCGAAAAGTCATCAATTTAGAACAATTTGCTCCTGTGGTCATGCTGCGTAACGGGAACGTTTTTTAATTGATACTCATCACTATCGTTAAGCCCTCATTCCACGGAACTCGCGATTTAATAAACAATTCGGACTACATTCGACGCTCAAGTGAGGTGCTCGGTTGAGCTGACCCACTAGTTTAGAATTCGACTGATTGGAACAGCAACCGCGTAAATCGAATTCGAGCGAGGAACCTTGTGTGGAGCCTCGACCAGATGTTTTCCCAGGGAATTCTCTGGCAATGAGCCCGCAGAACCTCGTGGAAATCTGCATATGAGACGGTCGGTCGGGCGTTTATAGGGAGAGCGAGGAGAGCGGAGCGGCCAGTGTTGTGATAGAGCACGCCCTCCCAACGAGCCTCTCCCACGGCGGGGTTCACCTCAAGCGATCGAAATTAATTATCTACGACGATGGCGAGGGAGCGGAGGGCGAGGGAGAGAGCTGGTATCAAGGGGATGATTGCCAGGGGACCACCACCTCATCGCTTCCCTTAATACTCCCTCAGGACACGTGCAGGTCCGAACGTGTTTCTATACAATCCGGCGAAGGCCTACAAAATTAAAACAACATCCAGAGCGTGTTGCGAAGACGTCCGCGCTCTGTTTGCCCGAGGGATAAATCTCGACTGCGACTCTTTCGAGTCCTTTTTCATTATTGGTCCGTGACGAACGATCCGGCGGACGCTCCACTTGTTCTAGGGGCGCTCCAATTCCATCGAGCCTGGGAACACAGCGCTCCAATGGGCAATTTCCTTGTGAAGGAACTTTTTATTTTTTGGTCTATTATTTTCAATAATGAACCTTTGTAATCGATCATGAAAAACAAATTTTAACCCCCCCTCAAAATTTGATGGTTTCCGTTTCAAGGTATGTAGAATCCGAAAATGCAATAACAAAATGTCTGTCCGTCCACCGTACACCGTACGGGCCACTTTTCTTAGTTACCATGAACCAAAATTCACGAAATTCGGTTTATAGGTCCCATTTGGGGTCTAGTTGGTCCTCAAAGCTCGGCGTTAATGTCAGTCTACCCTAAGGGGTAAAAAATAGGGGTTGAAATACCCAGGACGCCGTTACCTCGAATTTTTTTACGGTTTTAAATAATTCTCGAACTTGGGAATTTTTCAAGACCACTTGGAGCATTGTATGTCCAGCCGTTCGTTCACAGTAAGGCCCACAGGCATTTTCAACAGCAGGGTGAATGAAATTGTATACATTCTGCCCAAATATCATCACTAGGGACGGGATAACAATCGCGAATCGGCCCGATGTAATCATTGCTAGGGAACTTCGATTACATTCACGGCGTATGAAGTCGAGGAGTTTGTTGATAGGTAGTGAAACTTGAACGAACTGAAGTATTATTAATTACTCGTATTAAACAATGGTAAATTATTGCACAACGACAAATTATTGCGCAACGGTAAATCATTACACAACGGTAAATTATTACACAACGGTTCATTATACCATCTACGTAGGTGGGGCTGGAGTTTGTTGGTATGCACGTTTGCAACTTTTTCACTCCACATCAACAATTTCCCTTCAGAACTTCATTATTTGCATTTCTTTTTGCCATTTTAGTTACTGTTTGTCATCGACGGAATTATTTTAGCAACATTTAACTCGTGATTGAGGTAGGTACCTAGTAACGAGTACGGGGTTAGGTACTAACCTACGGATGGTCTGTGATCTACATAATATGTATAGAATAGTACATATTATATTATATAGAAGGCTTATCTATACGGAGAGCTGTGATCTGTAACAGAAGGGTATTCTGTAGAAAATAATAAACCGTTGTGCAGGGATTTGCAGCGTTTTTGATCCCGGAATCAGATTTAGCACCCTTGAAAATCCCCAACTACCAATTTTCATCTCAAAATTCCGTGCAGCTTGGTCAAAAAAAAAAATGCGTTGCCGTAGGGGGCGTCTAGCCGCCAGTGGTTTGTGTTCATGACGGTACGTTTATTGTCGAATGAAATTTGGGGGACACCCCCAGCCCCCGGATTATAACAGTTTAGATCAAGGATCAAAGCAAGGAAACATGGAACATGTTTTTCGAATAGGTACATGATATCAGAGGATATGGAGATAATTATGTAGAAAAACATCTGCAATTGGAGTAGGCACTATAGCTTCCTCACTTGAATCACATGAACGTATAGAATAGTTGGGTAGGTTCGTTATGATGCGGGACCATTTGCGATCCAACCCGCGTGTACCCTCAAAATTTCAGCTCTCTATGACTATTTATCGCGTAGTTAGAAACGTTACAAGGAAATGGTCAACATTTCATGTTCGCACATGCGTAGATCAAAGTTGCATTACCATTCCAATGAAATTGATTTGGAACTACCAATGTATTATTCCTGACCGACACTCCAAGTTTGAATTGATTTCAACGATATTTAGGGTAGTTATGGGTGTTCCAATTATTTCACGTTTGCGCATGCGGAGACGAAAGTTACGGTACTTTATCAATGATTTTGGTATGGGACCATCTGTGACTCAACCCGCACCTACCCTCGAAATTTCAGCCCCTTCGACCATTATTTCGGTAGCTATGGGTGTTGCAAGGAATTACCACAGACAGAAAGACACGGAACCAAATATGTTCCTCGATGTCTGAAACGGAAAATGGTATTTGGAAATTTTCATTTTGGAGGACATGAACTTTTTTTACTCAATCACGAATCCAAGGCTTCCCTGCCTTCGGTAGTGAGGAAGCAAAAAAAGTCTTGGGATTTCCAAGCCTCGGACCAGCGACCTAACGCAATGTGTTGTAATTCACGTCCTCAGCTGCTTTTGGCGTTCTTAGGGTAGCTATAACCCCCTCGGCAGTTTTCGGCTGAGTGGGGTCTCGCCGTTTTCGGCGAAGGTGTGGTAGGTGGGGAGGTGGGGGGTTGGGTGGCAGGAGTGGGGTAGAGGGAGAACTGTGTGGGTGACGGGGAGGGGAAGGAGTTCCCTCGGACTGGACTGGACTGGACGATTTCGAGCCTGGTTTACTCCCGTAAAAACATGTTCCATGTTAAAAATGGATAGAAAGAAAACAAAATGATGTCATAAGTGGATGGCGCTGATGGCTCCCCCCCCCCTCCCCCATGGATGATGGATTTTGAGAAGATGAGGTACCTCATCTCAAGGTGGAGGGTGGGCTTACGTCCCCAGCATGGAGCACCTTCATGATCTCTTCACCATACGATGCGACCTCTTCAGGTCTACTCGAAGTATCTTTGAACTTGGTGACGGCTGTCTCCAGTGATGCGTTATTGCGGAGAGTATTGCACACCTTCAGCTTCCCCTGGCCGAAGACTGCAGACGTTGTGTCACATCCACTGAAAGTGTGTGCGAACATAATGGTGGCTGGGTCGAATCTGAATGAAGAAACGCCGTAATAGATATCGCCAATTCTCCCTCTTCCAGATTTCAAGAAATACAAATTCCCGATTGAGGGCTGGCTAAGGCCTGTCATGAGGACCAACTACCACCACAATGGGATGCTCCTGTGCCTTTGAAATGGCTGAGGTTACAATTAGGTGGTCTGAATTGTCGGTATGTTCATAAATATTGGGACAATTTTAAAATTTTGCTGCTTGTTGAAAGCAAAATTTCATGCTTTACAACTTTCATTCCACGAGTTTTTCTCACAGAATGGCCGTTCTCAATTTACAGGCATTTTGAAGCAAGTTTATTGCAGTTTTTAAAAAAATGGGGGAAATTGGCGTTTTGACGGCCAATTGCGACCCTACCAATTGGTTGAATTTTAAAGTTGTGGAAGTCGTTCGACGCAAAATTTAATGCTCTTTAATTATGTATGTAGTGAAATTTTCCGTATGACGGATAATTTCAAGGATATAAGCGAATAACCAAAAAAAGTACCAAAATTTCGAGGTTTTTAGGCCTCCAAAAGTTCTCTCGATAAAAATTTTGTTAGATTCACTTACTTTCCCACTATTGGGATGCCAAGACACCAATTTAAAATTTAGAAACATCATCCGACCTTTTGCAGGCAAACTCCCCTTTTGATGTCTAGAATGAGTGGACTACCAGGCGGACGCGGGGATGAGGGCCTTTACCTATGACGACATTTCGCTTTCTTCAAGGTTCAAGATTCAAGATTTTTTATTGGCAATATAAACAAAAAATACGAGGGAACAAATAAAAGTAATAGAAAATTAATAGAAAACTAATAACTCAACTGGTTTATCGCCCAATTTCGATCATCGGATGCCCCACATAGCAAATTTTCGGAAATCACTCGCTGATATCTTTTACTTAAGAAAATGAAAGAAAACAGGTGAAATTGCCCATTCCATCCTTCCCCTCGCTTGAACTTCAGCTGATCCCTAATAGCTAATAACTAATTCCTAATAGCTTTATATCCTCCTCCTTAAAATCAAAGTTTTCGCATTCCCCTCCCCCCTCCCATTTTTAACCGACTGCGGCGCACAGTGGTGCCAAACCCCCAAATTTGGAGAAAAAAAACCTTGATTGTAAGAATCATGAAAGATTGAGGGCGGTTTCGTATCAGACTTTATATAATTATTCACGTATAATCGAATGGTGTAGTCGGTTTGACGATTAGAATGAGTGGATATGACTTGAAGCCATAATGATCTTGAAATAATGTACCTATCCTCCTATTAAAGTTAGATAGGTAGTTTATATATTATCCTCGTGCTTTGAATCCCCATGTCTTTTTTACGCTAAAATGAATGGTGAAAAGTTCCCGGGATAAGTTCGAGCTCTAGAGCAGCTTTATATTCGAGAAAATACAGATCTTTTTAGGTACAAGTTCGGACTATTTAATATACTAATTTCACAAAGTCAGAAAGTCTATTCACATGTGCGTAATGGCGTCTTAATAATTCACACAATGAATCGCATTATTAGAACTCACCCCGGGCTGCCAACCCAAGCACGAGATTGCCCCGTTCATTCCTGTATTTTCTCGCTCTTAAGTTCAGTTCAAATTGCACACCCCATCAACTCGATAACGCTTGAACAATGTCCCGATCGATTGAATAGTGATCCTTAAAAGAATAATCTCAAAATTAAGTGCTACTGAGCTGCTGAGCACGGATCAAGAGTTCCGTTCACGACCGAATCACGGCCTCATTTGACGGTATCCTTATGCGGCAGTCAAACAAATGGCGCTCTTGCCGAATCAATCACTTGGTCTTGAAATAAAATTAAATTGATATTATTAAAAAAAGTGCCTATTCAAAACAACGAGTTTTGGTATTAGTGTCAAGGTACATTTTATACTCTGAAATGTCTGTTTACGCATGCGAAACAAGCGAGTATGGTATACACTTACGGTTTCTGGACCAGTCTGTACGATTCGGTAGCTTCATCAAGCAAATGAAATAGTTCAATGTTAAGAAACAGTTCCCAGGTTGGATAAAGAAAAAAATAAAGTGTTCAGAGAAAGTTTAGCTTTGTAAAAAATAAACAGAATAGTTTTTAAAACGTAATGAAGTAAGCAGTAAGGAATTTCTAAAACAAAATTATCATTAAACAACAATTATTATTAAAAACAAAAATTATTCAAAAAAACTTTAACAATTGCAAATACCTACGTGTCGCGGCGGGTACTGGTGATCTAACAGTAGTCCAGAGAGAACTAAAATAAATTGAGCTCATGATGCATGGGATAATAACAAATACCTGTTTGAACAGTGCGCTCTGTTTACAATCGAACGTACAGAACGTACCTACACCTTGCACCTTCAAACTACCGCTCAACTGTGAACTGTGAACACACACGGTAGAAGACGGTGATCAGATCTACAGGGAAGCTTCTCTGATATGCTCGCTATAATGTAAAACTACCCCCAGTGTAACGAAACAAAACGATTTTTTTTTTTACAGTCCAATAGATGTGAGAAAACAAATGTCTCATAATTTTAGTGAAACTGTTACAGGAAAAATTTCATGATTTTTTTTTTCAAATAAAAATTAGTTCCAGGATCTATATGGGTTCTTTGAATATAATTAGTTTCACCCCAATTATCAAATCGGAACAGCAAAAAAAAGCAAATGTTCCATTAAAAACTACGACATTTTAGGAAGAATATTTAAGGAAACCAGGTTTCAGTAAGTATTACGCATTAAATGTTTATCCATAATTGAAAGGGGGATCATGATTTTTTAGGTATTTAAGAAGAAAAATTACCCGTTTTGGACCAATATGAGGCAATCAACTTTAGGGATTTTTTTCCCCACTCGGCCCCACTGTGCGACAGTGTGTAGCCTGGAAGACACTGAATGAATGAAAAACATGATTGTTATAGGTACTTTATAAATCACAGGAAAAGAACGTTATAGCGCACACGTGGAAGTGCAATAATAAGCTATAAGCTTGTCTATCGGTATTGCAATGGGGCTCGAATATAAGTAGAATTACAATAAATTAGGTAGGTTTTAGGTATTTACGAATACCCATTATTGTGTATGGAAGTCCGGGCAATCCGCGAAGTGCCGGTGGATATGAAGGAGGGTTTGGCCCAGGCAATTCGCGATGTCTCGTTATCACTGGAAAAGGATCCACAACAGTCAACAAAAACTCACCTTCGCCTTCTCCTGTTCGGTCTTAACAGCTTCACGTTTCCAGCAGCCTATCTTGGCTCAGTTCAAAAAAATGGCCGAGAAGGTAAACTAATTCCGAACCGGAAACGTCCGCTGACAATGCCAACTTTAACTGCCATAAAACGAGTAAATGCAGAAATAAAGGCCGATGTTTTGGTTACCTACCTACTTCCAATTTTTTGCACAATTTTTTACGACAGTGTCTGTAGACAAAGCAAATAAATAGCCTTTACATAACCATAAAGAAAGTACGGTCCTTTTATTCTTACCCTCACTCATCATTTTAGTGTCATGACGTCGGGGTTTGACCAGACCTCTCAGGGTCCAGATCTGCCTCCCCCATATATCGGCGTTTGCCCGAATATCAGTTGGGCCGCTTGGGCACATCGGGAAATGCCCAGGCGCTTCGCGAATGGCTAGGATTCAGGTTAGGCCCGTTACATAATTACATGTATGACCAGCTGAACTCGGGAATTAGTCTGGAAAGCCACATCCCCATATATCTCGCCAAGGCCATCCAGTTAGAATACATCCCCATAATGAAATACATCCCTCATGTCACCCTCATCCTTTCCTGGAGGACACAGACATCGACTTTTTTAACGTCACTTATCCCCGTCTCAAGCAGACTATCAAAGTCCACCAGTGCCAGTGATGTATCATTAATTTTATTTTTACTTAATATTCCATTTTCTTATTGATTTGTAAGTTGAAATCTTTTCCTTTACTTGTAATTTTGTCAGCCTAAAATACTTCATCCTAAACTACCTTATCAAATTATTGTAATAACTAATTTTTGCGTATATTGGCATAACTCCCTTACTCATAAATAATATTTTTTTTAAAAAGCGTTGCCCTGGGGTGTGTCTAGCCGCCCCAGTGATTTGTGTTCGCGATGGTACATTATTTATTGTCGAATGAAATCTGGGGCACACCCCCAGACCCCCGGATCATAACAGTTTAGATCAGGGATCAAAGCAAAGAAACATGGAATATGTTTTTCGAATAGGTATATACATAATAACACAGGATACATAGATATTTAGGAAAACGTCTGCCATTTCGAGTAGGCAGTATAGCTTCCTCACTTGAATCACATGAACGTATAGAATAGTTGGGTAGGTTCGTTATGATAAGGGACCATCTGCGATCCAGCCCGCGTGTACCCTCAAAATTTCAGCTCTCTACGACTATTTTTCGCGTGGTTAGAAGCGTTATAAGGAAACGGCCAACATTTCATGTTTGCGCATGCGCAGAGGGAAGTTACAATAAGACTCCAATGAAATTCATATGGAACCATCAAAGTATTATACTGATCGACCCTCAAAATCTGAACTCATTTCAACGATAATTAATGTAGTTATGGACACTCCAAGTATTTCACGTTTGCGCATGCGCAGACGAAACGATTTCCATGACCGCGTATACCCTCAGAATTTCAGCTCTTTACGACTATTTATAGCGTAGTTAGAAACGTTACAAGGAAATGGTCAACATTTCATGTTCGCGCATGCGTAGATCAAAGTTACATTACCATTCCAATGAAATTGATTTGGAACTACCATAAACTCATTTCAACGATAATTAGGGTAGTTAAGGGCGTTCCAAGTATTTCACGTTTGCGCATGTGCAGACGAAAGTTACGGTACTTTTTCAATGATTTTGGTATGGGACCGTCTGTAACCAAACCCGCACCTACCCTCGAAATTTCAGCCCATTTCGAACAATATTTCGGGTAGTTACGGGCGTTGCAAGGAATTACCACAGACATACAGACAGACGGACAGACACGGAACCAAAAATGTTCCCGGATGTCTGAAACGCATGGTAGTGGAAATTTTCATTTTGGAGGACACGCTTTTTTTTTTTTACTCAATCACGAATCAAAGGCTGCTCTACCTTCTGTAGTGTGGAAGCAAAAAACACTTCTGGGGGTTTCCAAGCTTCGAACCAGCGCCCTAACGCAATGTAAAACTACACGTCGTTACCACTGTGCCACCAAACTACCTCAAATTTCCAGGGACTCCTGTGAGATAGTAGCTGGCAGCTGCTACAGCCCGAAACGGCCGAACCCCCTCGGCAGTTTTCGGCCGAGTGGGGTCTGGCCATACTCTCCTCGGAGAAGGCACCACGTGTGGTAGGAGAGGAGGTGGGTTGGGTGGCAGGAGTGGGGTGTGCGAATGGAAATGGCCCATTTTCACATCTTAGCAATATCTTGAACGAACCCAGCGTGGGAAACACCACAAAAAACATTTCCCGCTGACCGAACCTCCTGCCAGGATCAGCAAGAAAATCCGGCTGGGACCTTGAAGCCACGCGCCTGTGCCCAACTTCACCAAAACTATCCCCACTATCAGCAGAGGTTATAAAAACCATCGAAGGATAGGAATCGACGCCTTTTTCCCAATAGTCATCAGAGACGAAGTTCTATCGCGCCGTGGCATGAGCACACAAAGTACCAAGTGCCATGCCAGGACGATCTTCGTCGTGGGCCGCTTGAGGAACGTGACGACCCCTCACTCTACATCCGTCACCCGGAGGAACTAGCCAGCCTCTCGGGATACCTGCCGCCCTCACGCCACCGACTCGCCCCACTTAAGGTAAAGCGAACTTTCCTACCATTGCGCCTCTTACCGAGTATGAATCGCGTCGCGTGTGAAAGAACAATGCACTGGAGAGCGTAGGGACCCATAAAGACTAATTATAGCATAGTAATAGGTATAATAATAACAAAAATATATGATAGTGTGAGGTTGCACAATAATAAACCCTCCTAAGTGAATTACAATTTCAAAGTGCCCTTTCTCTCTCCTAGCGATATATCCAAGGTGGCATACATGCTAGTAGCTGTTCGAACTCTCCCGAAGCCATCAGCTTCAGGAAGACAGACTAGTTAACAAACTAGAACAAATCGAGCACCTTACATGGGGTAGAGCGAGAACTGTGTGGGCGACGGGGAGGGGAGCCAAGTGTTACGCGGACAGGACGCGGACGCTTTCCAGCCTGGTTTACCCCCGGTGAAACATGTTCCATGTTAAAAAAAGAAATGTCGCCATCATTCAGGGTTTCTCCACTCAAGAACTGGACTGGACATACAGCAAGAGAATGCACATTATCTTAAGGGACCTCCATACGCAAAGTGCTCACAAAGAACCAGGCAAATCTGACTGGACTTTGGGAGAGAAAGAGCCTGTGAATCTCATTACCCATATCAACACCCACATGGGGAGACCTCTGCTGATCATTTGAGAGACTTCCCGGTAGCATTCCGTAGTCTAGGGACCCATACAGGCGGCTGCTCGAGTCCCGGGGCCTGAGAACAACCTCGCTGCCCAGATGGTACTGACCTCGGCAAGCAGGGTGTGATGAATTTAGAATTTTGTTCATCACGGTGGCGTGAAGGAGAAAAGTCGCAGGCGGCGGTAGTCCACCGATCATCTACGACTTTGGGAGGAGATAGAGGTGAGTGAGGGAATTTACCTAGGCGGCGGTAATCCACCGATCATCTAGGTGAGGAGAGGTGCTTGTCTAGGCGGCGGTAGTCCACCGATCATCTAGACAAGAGGTAGAAGGTAAATTCTCAGGCGGCGGTAATCCACCGATCATCTGAGAGGAGGAGCAAGGTAGAGGAGAGAAGAGAGAGCTAGTTAGAGGAAGTGTCGAATGAAGCTTGAGCTCCAGGATCCAGGGTTTTATAGTACTTGGGGGCCTCTCCCTCCAACTCCCTGTCGGGAGTTGGTAGTGGGGCCCCAGGTTGAGCACCCTGGGTTCTGTCGCCCGTATCCCCACTCATGTCTTTATTTACGGAGCTTAAGTTTGGCGTTGGAATATTGGTGAGAGCTAATATTAGAGGAGTGTTCCCGGGAGGGACTCACGACAGAGGTCCCCCCAGTTTGAACCAAGATTCGTGGAGCTGAAGGCGCAAGGTGACAGGAGCTGAGGGCTACGGCAAACAAAAGTGGAGCTGAAGGCGCAAGGTGACAGAGGCTGAGGGCCGATGCAAACAGATGGTGGTGCTGAAGGCAAAAAGGTGACAGAGGCTGAGGGCCGAGGCAAACAAATGGTGGTGCTGAAGGCGAAAAAGGTGACAGGGCTGACTTAATCCTAAAAATTAGTAATAGAAGTAGTAGAATGTACGAGTAGTATAAGTAGTATAAGTAGGATAAGTGTTGATAGGTAGCATTTGTACAGTACATTTGAATAGTTGAATGTACAACAGAATTGAATTTACAATAGTTGAATTGAATAGTTGAATTTACAATAGACAGTTACAATAGTATAGGATTTACAATAGTATAGTTGAATAATATTTACAAAGTTGGACAGTATTTACATAGTTTACAAATTTACAATATATATACAGGGTCGTGGGGGTACAATGGTCGGGTGTGGCAATCCGCCGTTCCCTGGGTTTGGATAGGATGTGTTGTGTGGGTGGGTGGAAGTGTGGGTTAGGTGTGGTGTGGGGGTGTCGCGGCGATGTGGTGTTGTTGACTTGGCGGCCGCGGTGGGGCCGTGAGGGGCGGCACAGTGCGTGTGGGTATTTGAAACACAAGCACTGTCCCGCGATCTCAAGGCCCCGCCGCGATTGCTCGTAGCAGGGCGGGTCACTGAGCCGCCGGGACGTGGGGGTTTCGGGGACGCTCCCTCCGTCCGTTTCGCCGCCCGGGCCGTTTTGTCCCGGCGGGAACTATTTTGGATATCCCCGGCGGTGTTGGGGGGGTAGGGGGTGTTGATGATTATGGGGGGTGGTGGGGAAGACTGGGTGTCGGGGGGGTCGAAAATTGAAAATTGGGGTTTCGAAATTTGGGTTTGAAATTGGGGGGTGGGGGTTTGTTTGGGGTGGGGTGTTTGATTTGAATGGGGGGTGGGGTGTTGATTTGAATGGGGGGTGGGGTTTTTGATTTGAATGGGGGGTGGTGGGGGCATGAGTTCCGCGAGGCGGAACTCGCGTAGTATGGAGGACATCAGTGGGTCGTTTGGAACGTAGGGGGGGTGTACCCCGGTGGCTTTTGCTGCGCGAAATTCGCGCAGTATTAGCCACTGGGGGTACTTCCACCGCCGGGGCCGGGGAGGTAGTCCGGTGATCCGTGGCGGAGAAAAATAAAGCGGTGATGGGGGCCCGGGCGAAGGGGGTAGGGGGGATAGCGGGTCCGGGACGAAAACGTCCCGGAGAATCGCCGCCATTTCCGGATCCGAATCGAAGTCCGGAAACGGCGACGGAGGTGACGGGCGTTGCGGGAACAGGGGTTGTTGCATTGCGAACGGACGGCGGGAGACTGATAGAGTGTGTAGGTTGGGAGAGCACAGGTGCGGGCTTACACCTGGCTAACGGGACTGTGTGGGGTTTTCCGTCAATTAACAGGGTCGCGGTGGTTTGTGTTGAGCGGATGACTTGAAAGGGCCCGGCATAAAGGGGTTGAAAAGTTTTATGCATGCCGGGCTCTTTCAGGTACATGTGTGTGGCGGTGAAAAAGCGTTTGGGGTAAGAGGTGTCGTTTGTCGGTGTTGTTGTGTGTAGCGGTTCCCTGTTAATTGACGGCGTGTGATGTGGAGTGAAAATATCGGCTGGTAAACGGAGTGGGTCTTTGAACGCATTTTGCGCGGGAGTGGTGTTGTCTGAAGGACGGGCGGAAGTGCGAAGGCTGAGCAAAATGTAGGGGAGGGTTTTAGTCCAAGAAGGGGAAGTAGCTGATGTTGAAATGGCTTGTTTAAGGACCGAGTGCCACCGCTCTATTTTCCCGTTGGATTGGGGGTGGTAAGGGGTAGTGCGGATTTTTTGGATCCCGAGGGAACGGAGGAGATCCGAAAAGTGGGCGGACTCGAACTGCCTCCCTTGATCGACCGTGATTGTTCGCGGACAACCGTAACGGCTAACCCATTGGTTGAGGAAAGCCGCTGCGACGGTGTCCGCGGTGATGTGGGCGAGTGGAATACACTCGACCCAGTTTGTGGCACGGTCGATCATCGTGAGGCAGTATTTCTTCCCCTCGGATGGGGGAAGGGGTCCTACGAGATCGAGGTGGACGTGTTCCCACGGGAGGGAGTCGGGGATGGGTTGAGGTGGAACATGGGGGTGGGCCGAGACCTTAAATTGCTGGCACTTCTGGCACCCGAGAACCCAGTTACGGATATCTGTGTTCATGTGGGGCCAGAAGTACCGCGTTTTGATAAGGTCTCGGCTTGCCCGGATGCCGGGATGGTGGAGGGAGTGGTAGTGGAGGAACAACTGCCTCCTCAGCTCCGGTGGAACGTAAGGGCGCGGTGAATCGGCCGTTACGTCGCACCAGAGGTCGAGGGGAGGCAGTTGTTCCAATTTGGAGGCGGAAATGAGATTGGAGAGGGCGGGGTCGGAATGTGGATTTTGTTTCGATTTTAGGATTTGAGGGGAAGGGAAAGGCAGTAACTCCGCCACCGGCGGGTAACTCCGGGGTGGGGCGGGAGAGCGCGTCCGCCACGCAGTTGTCAGCCCCCGGCAAATATCGAATATCGGACGTGAATTGTCCGATAAACTCGAGTTGCCGGAGGCGACGGGGGGAGGCGGATTTGCGATTTTGGAGTAGGGCGTGCGTAAGGGGCTTATGATCAGTGATGACAGAGAACTGCCTGCCCTCCACGAAGTCACGAAAGTGTTTGATGGCTTCGTGGATGGCGAGGGGTTCTCTGTCGAAAGTTGAGTAATTCTTTTGGGTGGGGGATAGTGTTTTTGAAAAAAAAACGAGAGGTTGGGGGGTGGCGCCGGTGTGCTGGTGGAGCACTGCCCCGATGGCCCAATCGGACGCATCGGTTGTGATGGAGAGGGGAGCGTGAGGGTTGGGATGGGCTAATAGAGCGGCGTCTACTAGGTCCTGTTTGCAAATTTTGAAGGAGTTGGTATGTTCGGGGGTCCAGGTTATGGGGCGGTTATCGTTTTTTTTAGAGGGTTGGGGAATGGCGTGTATGAGTGGTTGTTGGTGTTGTGCTGCGTGTTTTATGTGTCTACGGTAAAAGTTCAACATACCCAGGAAACGGCGGAGTTCCGTCACGGTGCGGGGTTGGGGAAAATCCATGATGGCGTGGACCTTGTCTGGGAGGGGCTTGATCCCTTCGGAAGAGACCTGGTGGCCTAGGCAGCGGACGGAGGGTTGGCCGAGAACGCATTTCTCGGTGTTGATGAGGAGGCCTTCTGTGGAGAATATGTCAAGAATTTGCTGGAGATGGTTGAGGTGCTCTTGTGGGTTTTTGGAGGCGACTAGGATGTCATCCAAAAAGCAGAAGACGAATGGGAGGCCCCGGAGGATGCTATCCATGTAGCGTTGCCACGTCTGTGCTGCGTTTCGGAGGCCGAAGCCCATCTTGATATATTCGAATAGGCCGAAAGGTGTGATTATTGCGGTTTTCGGGACGTCGGGAGGGTGTATATTGATGTGGTGGAATGCCCTGGAAATGTCGAGGGTGGAGAAGATAGTGGCGCCGTGTAAGTGGGAGGAGAAATCCCGGAGGTGGGGAACATTGTACAGATCCGGCGTCGTCTTTGAGTTGAGACGACGGTAGTCGCCGCAGGGGCGAATATCCCCATTGGGCTTCTGCACAATGTGGAGTGGAGAAGCCCAAGGGGATTTTGAGGGGCGTACGATGCCGTCGGCGATTAGTTTGTCGAAATGTTTTCGTGTTTGAGAAAGTTGTAGGGGGTGGAGGCGGCGGGCTTTGGCTGTGATGGGGGGTCCAGAGGTTTCTATGTGGTGCTGGACGGTGGATATGTGGGCGGAGGGGCGGCGCTGGGGGCGGTATTTTTGGAGGAGGCTTTCAAATTGTGATGGGGGGTGGTTGATGGCATGTATAAACCCAGGTATGGGTTTATTTGTGGCGGGGTCTATCAGGCGCGCATTCCGGACGTCGACCTGGAGACCGAAATACGCTAGGAAATCGGCCCCCAGGATCGCCTTCTCCACATCCGCCACGGTAAAGTCCCACTCGTACGCGAGTCCGCTCATGTAAACGGATGAGCGGTACGTCCCGTACGAGGGGATGGTGGTACCGTTGGCGGCGTAGAGAAGTTGCCGGTGGCAGCGCGCCTGACGACGGAGGATATTATTGGGGAATATGGATAGCGCCGCCCCTGTGTCGATGAGGAAGGGGATGTTCGTTTTTTTGCAGCGCAGGAACAGACGTTGGTGGACGGGGAGGGCGTTGTGGAGGATTGCGGCGGTGGGGACGGCCTGTGACTGGTCCGATGGTGGGGGGCTTGCGTCTCCCTCGAAGGAGACGTGGAGGGGTCGGCGCCTTTTATGTGGGGAAGTGGGGGAGCCGTTCCGGGGTGGGGGAACGGGGTTGGTGGCGTCAGGGGCGCCCGGGGTTTTGGGTGCCCTGGAGGTGGGCGTGTGGAGGCCGTTCCTAGGTGGGGGAACGGTAGCGGCGGCGTGAGTGGTGGCCGGGAGGTTTGCTGCCCTGGCGACGGGCGTGGGGGGTCCGTTCCGAGGTGGGGGAACGGTGGCGGCTGTGTGAGTGGCGGCCGGGGGGTTGGCTGCCCTGGTGGCGGGCGTGGGGGCCTTGTTGGCGGTGGTAGGAGTGGATGGAAGGTTGGCAGCCGTGGCGGCGGCGTAGGAGGGGTAGCGTCGGTCAGTGGTGGTGGCGTAAATGCGGGCCGGGGGGGGTTGGTGGGGTTCCCCCCCGTGATGGCGAGGAGGGGGGCCCGCCGGATTTACCGGCGGGCGTCTGCGTTTCCCTGCTTGGAGGGGAAGGAGCAGGGGGGCTGACATTTGCGGGCCTCCCCACCGAAGTTCACGTGGTAGAAACACCGGTGGGGGGGGTCCGTGGGGAGGTAGTCAGTCTTGGTGGTGCGGCTCGCTGTAGAGGGGGGTGCGGTCGTCGGGGACGTTCCCCTACGTTGCTCACGGGGAGGGGTGGTGCGTCTTTCAGGTGAGCGCTGGCGACGGTGGTCGGCGGAGGGGTTGCGACGGCGATCCATGGAGGTGGGCCGGCGTCTGTCGCGGGAGGGGGGCCGGCTGCGTTCCCGGGATGCGGTGCGGTCACGTAGAGGTGGTGGATGACGGGGTGCGTGGACTTCGCTGACGCTGGCGGCTGCGGCTAGGTCGTGGACGGTGTCGGCGAGTCGCAGGAGGGGCTCATCCGGACCGTCTAAGTGGCTGGCGAGGGCCATCTGTATGGGGTGGGGGAGAGCGCGCAGCCAGAAGGTACGTGCGATGTCGGCCGTCATGATGCCTTGCAGCTGGTGGCGCAGCCGGCGGTAGAGGTGGGAGGGTTTGAGGTCGCCGAGGTGTTGTGGTTGCGAGAGCGCTGCGACTCGTGCGATTTTTGACGGTTGGTAGAGGGTTATGAGGCGGCTGCGGAGGTCGTCGTACGCAGCGGCGGCGTCGGGGGAGATGTCCGACGTCTGGAGGAGGATGTCGTACGGCAGCAGGGAGATGATGCGGGAGTAGCGAGTTTTTTGGCTGCGGATGTTGGCGGCTGAGAACGCAGCGTCCACCTGGAAGAACCACAGCGCGGGGTCTTGCGAGTAGAAGGGGGCAGCGACAGCGGGAATGACGCCGAGGCCGTCGTGACGTCGGCGGCGGCGTGTGCAGCGGCCGCAGCGGCGGCGGCAGCGGCGGCGGCAGCGGCGGCGGCGGATGCGGATGAGCCGGGTGGCGAGAGGCTGGTGAAGGGGTTGTCGGCTGCGTCAGTTGTCGCAGCGGTCGGCGGCTGCAGTGTGGATGGCCGGAGGAGTGGCGGCGTCGGCGAGTTCGGGTCCATGGTTGAGGTCTGTAACTAAAATTCAAATTGAGTAATTTTTGAATTTTAAATTCGCAGTTTGCGGGAGCGGAGGTGCGTGTGGCGGAAGGTTGAGAGCTGGAGTTGAGCGATGAGGGTGGGGCAAAAATTGCGAATTTAACACTGACTGTTTAGACTGAATCTGAATTTAAAATTTGGGACACCGAACTGAACTAGACTGGGGGCGACACGTGAGGTGGGAAAAGAGGGTAGAAGGTTGAGTGAACGTCGGGTTCACCACTGTGATGAATTTAGAATTTTGTTCATCACGGTGGCGTGAAGGAGAAAAGTCGCAGGCGGCGGTAGTCCACCGATCATCTACGACTTTGGGAGGAGATAGAGGTGAGTGAGGGAATTTACCTAGGCGGCGGTAATCCACCGATCATCTAGGTGAGGAGAGGTGCTTGTCTAGGCGGCGGTAGTCCACCGATCATCTAGACAAGAGGTAGAAGGTAAATTCTCAGGCGGCGGTAATCCACCGATCATCTGAGAGGAGGAGCAAGGTAGAGGAGAGAAGAGAGAGCTAGTTAGAGGAAGTGTCGAATGAAGCTTGAGCTCCAGGATCCAGGGTTTTATAGTACTTGGGGGCCTCTCCCTCCAACTCCCTGTCGGGAGTTGGTAGTGGGGCCCCAGGTTGAGCACCCTGGGTTCTGTCGCCCGTATCCCCACTCATGTCTTTATTTACGGAGCTTAAGTTTGGCGTTGGAATATTGGTGAGAACTAATATTAGAGGAGTGTTCCCGGGAGGGACTCACGACACAGGGTATCCATTTTTGCGACCGCCAAATACTCAGGTTGCCAGGTCCAGCATCGAGAAGGCAACTCCTGCTCTCAGCGAGCTGCCGCAGTTCCGAATACCGGGAACATCTCATCCTGATCGTCCCATCGGCTAAGTTGCCTGAAGGACAATGCGTTTAGCCGGCATAGGTCAGACTGTAGCCATGCAAAGTAAGTAAAGTACACCGCCACTTCAGGCTGGGGCTTTTCGCCCGAATGCCCTGCCGGCGTCGTGGACGTGATCAGCTGTCCTCCAATGAGAGCATCAGAATTCGATCTGATCATTTCGCTATTTACGTAGCTACCCATTGCCTCGCCCCCTCGAGTGGAGAGGGGTTCGCCCAACAGCTACATGGATCATAATTGGACGTGTCAGCACGTGTCACGGCGGTCACTCATCCAGTAGGTACTGCATAGCCATGTAGCTGTTAGAATTTGTTGAGAAAACTACACAACAGATTGTCATGCTCGAGCAAAGACAGTTTCGTGGTGTTCTGTCAATAATCGCGTCTCGGCTGCGGCAACTTCAGCTTTCCACTGTCCCATTATGTGTCGCATTTCGTCATATTTTGCAAGTCTGTTGGAGAGGTGGGGGAGGGGCTCGCAGAACGTATGGCTAAGTTGTCAGCCACAAACTCCTCTTACGAAATAATTGATGGTATTCTATTGTCGGTCTATTCGATCTGGAGAGATAATCGATAAGGATAAGTAGCCGGCTTCGAGCAAACCACGGATTATTTTAACCGAACAGGGGCGTTGCGTCCATAAGGCCACTTGGGCCACTGCCCCGGCATCCAGAAACACAAAAAACTCCAAAAAAATGCCAACCATTTGTTCAGCTGGCATTCGAATTTCCCTCCGTATACTGTACCCTAGCATTTTTCACAAAGTTCAACAGCGACTCAACAGAGTTCTCTCTCTCTCTCTGACCCAACCTATGTCTGGCATGGCTGCGGCCAAGACAAGTAACTGTGAAGAAGAAGAAGACAGAGTTCTCTGGCTATGGATATTCGAGCATTTTATCGGAATATAGTCTACAGTAATTGATGTCTTGCAATCGACATCGAAACCTAAGTTTTTGAAACTAATAGGTCAAGCTCAGTAGAGTAAAAATCCGGTTAGCTCCGCCCATTTTCGGCCCTGGGCCAACATTTCCATCCAAAAATCGTTTGTGTTCACAATCGATTGGATTGTTTCAATTCATGTTGTTATCTCGATACGAGATGCTTGTCCTTCTATCTGTCCTCCCCTAAAAATTCTCATCACTTTCGCCGTTCTGTTCCTATGTTGAGTTTTCAATTTTCTGCTTACGTTTCGAATTTTGCATGTTCCCATTCGAGTTCCCGGGACAGATTTGGATTTGCGATAATTAAGTGCGTTGTGTCCTGTCTGTGGTCTTGTGGATTGATCGACGTCAACATACACAGATAAGTACCTAGCTTCTAGTCTGATTCTCCATCCAAGTAGGTACTGGCCAGCGGGTCATTACTTCGTTGTATTTTAGTCTAGTTCGTTGTTTTTAGTTGTTGTTTAGTTTATTTGCTTCTGTATTTTTGTACCACATGAATACGGTGGCTAACTTACAGTCGAAATTTTCGACGTTTTCCTACGAAGATAGAGTGATGATTAAGTTTAGGAAGAGATAGGCCTTTGCTGAGTATTAGTCAGTATGAAGCTATAGAACTTTTAGCTTCTGGTAATCCCGGGTACTGGTCAGAACTATTGTGAACACAGTGCTTACATTCTGACTTGCTAAGAGCTGCGGTTGATTAAAATCCACCCATTTCTCATAAGAAGACTCCACTGTTGGAAAACATTTACATGTATTTTGTAGAAAAAGCCGTTAATTTGTGTTCCGGTTTGGTGGCCCACCATTTTCAGAGCCCACACACCGCTACTGTAACCCAATCGGACTGCGCGATTCACCCGCCTGCGTAAAATGTAGAGCCAGTGCTGGAACACTGCAGCAAACAATTATAAATGTATATGTGTAACGTCCACACCACAACGCCAACGTGCTGGAAGCAGAATGATGGTCACCATTCATGATGGATTCAAATGATGGGCCATTCATCATTTGAAAACCCCATCTACTATTATCATATTACGTTGTATTCAAAATCCCTACCATGTACCTTAGTGTACAAATCGAAATTTCAAATGCAAAATTTCATTTTAATTGTACAGGGTGTCCCAAATAATAGTCACCCCCCCCCCCCCCCCACCCCCTTAACTTTCTTAAAAAGCGATTTAGAAAAAAAAAATTCAAACCGTAACTCCCATTAATTTTCGGCGTAGAATTCAGAGATGACCTTTGTGCGCGCTTGTGCAAAACGTCCTCGATGCGCACTAACTTCATTTTTTCAAATGAGAACCCCCTTTTTTATTGCAGATTTGAATTTCACCTACAATTTATGGAAAAATGACCCATCACTCGAATTTTTTACTGTGCAAAAACGTGCTCAATTGCGCGCAAAATGAAAAAAAAATCGAGTTTTGTGGGGGTATTTAGTACATTCAGTTGCCACTTGTGATGCATGAAATTCAAGGTATTTTTCACGCTGAATCACGGGTTCAAGTCCTATTCAGAGTCTACCATGATATTATTCCACTGCAGATTCATTGTTCGTTGTTCATTGTTTATTTTCCCTCCTCCTTTCCAAACACGGCTTTTACGTAGAATCCTGATCTGAAATAAAAAATAAGGTTTCCCATTTGAAAAATCAATGTTGGTGCGCATTGCGTTCTCTGAAAATTAAGGGGAAAAGTTGTACCGTATTCTGGTCGTTTTATCAAAGTAGTAATGCGCAAATCGAAAAATAAACATCACCAAGTGATTCAGCGTGAAAAATACCTTGACTTTCATTTATCATATGTGGCAACTGAATGTGCAAAATACCCCCACAAAACTCGATTTTTTTTGCATTATGCGCGTAATTGCGCACGTTTTTGCGCAGTCAAAACCGTGCGCAACTTTTTCATGAAATTTTACGTGAAATTCGAATACGCAATAAAAAAACCACAGTCATGCAGCATGGCTATAAGAGCGAATTTTCGAAGAAATAACCACGTTCCTTAACGTGCGTTTTGCGCACTTTAAATGCTCTGATTTGAGAACGGATCAAGATATCTAACATCCGATTCCACCATCGTGTTCAGCGTGCAAAAACCTTTAAAATGAGGGGTCACTTGTTGGAAAATAACATTTTGGGGATTTTTGGGTAATTTTTGCGCACTTTAAATGCGCCAAAACCCTCCTTAGAGTAGGCCAATTTCGCACATCTTCGAACTTAGCCTTTCGATTGCCAAGATAGATTTTTTGTGCAAATTTGAGCTGTTTATCTCAATTCTATCGAGAGTTATCGTCTGGAGTGACACATATATATATAAATATATAAGTAGTATCGGAATACCAATCCTGGCTCACCGACTTCAATCTCTGTTAAAAATGCTTCTGACTTCAATCTCTGTTACAACTGCTTTTGTGCTAAACTCTGTTAAAAATGCTTTTCTGTTAAACCCCTGATAAAACTTTTTAACACAAAACATCAGAACACATTTTTTATCACAAAACATCAGAACCAGTGACTTTTTCATTTAGCGACTTAAATTCCTGGTAAAAATTTTCTAACACAAAACATCAAAACCAGTGACCTTTTTCATTTGGGGGGTAAGTTAAAAGAATGTATTCTATAATAAATAAAGGATATGGTTTTATGCGACGAGGCATTAGATATATGTGATGAACATGGAGGTTTATGGGAGTTGGTAAAGACACCTGAATTTCGATTTTATGATAGAAACTGTGACGCACTAGACGAGATTCAACGTGTATTGAGGGAGTATAGATTTTCTAAACGGTTGTTAAAAGAACGTTTATTGGGTGTCGATGGTAAACCACCGCTCCGTACAAAGGAGGATGTAAAGGTAATGCTTAAAGAAACAAAGATTAAGGTTCCTAAAAATGCTTCTGAATATCAACTTAGAAAATTGCTTTATAATGAGAGTAAAGCCAAACTGAAGAAGGATTTTGAGTTTCAGTTTCGATACTGTTGCTAAAAGCTCAGGATGTTTGGAATATGAAGGAGATTTTATTTTCAATGTGTTTTAATGAGGAATCCTCATTAAAACGAACAATTAGATCAAGGTAATTTTATATCGACAATATTACTATCGTCCACAATTATATTTTTAGTAGGGATCATGTTTAAAAAAATCTTTACGTTCAACTCTTGTAGAAATTTCTTATCTCGTTTATTACGAATAACGTAATTCTCCAACATTGTTTCGTCGATTTTCCTTTTACTTTTCCTTTTACATTTCACGTCTTTTACCGGTTCTTCAGGCATTGTTTTTTTAATGGTATTTACGAATTTTTCAACCCCTACATTTTTCAACTGTGTTTTAAAATTTAAAATTTTATCAGCGGAGATTTCTCCGTATAACAGTTGTTCTATAAACCTGTACACTTTCATATCTTTATTTCTATCGATATATGCGAAACATTCAATGAATTCGATATGCTTAAGTGAAAATTGTAAATATGGATGAGACATTTTTATTGAAGAGATCCTTTTTTCATTTCTTTCTCGTTTTGTGTTTTCGTAAGTTCCTTCAAATGATCTACGAACTTTTCTTTTTCTATTCCAATTTTATGATGCCCCCAAGCAAGAGTATCCATACCATTTTCTAGAATATACCTTTTATCATCGTAGGCACTAAGCGCTTTCTTGTTCTGTTCAATAGTATAAATATCATGCTTGTTTGATCTGAACATCATTTGCGTTTTGTAGATCGGTTTCTTAGTTAACAGGCATTCTTTGAAATCATTGAATTTAATGTCCTGTTCAACAACATTTTTCTTAACACCTTTAGCTTTCTTTGTTTCTTTTTGATTCTCGAACGTTTTGTGTGCGTAAAGTTTCGATCTTAGTCCAACAAATTCCTCCATTACTTTTCCGCTCATTTCATCTTTGAATTTTCCAAGTACTTTCTTGTTCACCTGTGGAATTCCATACACATTTTCTTTCGGATAATCGGATGTATCAAATTGATCGAGAATGATGTTTTTAATGTCTGCGTAAACATCCTCAATCTTTATGTCCATGATCAGACTGTCCGTGTCACAGTACATTAATTTGACATTTTCTCCGTATTGTTTTTTAATTGTGTTATAATAAAAGTCGTACATTAGAGTTTTAGAAATTTCCAGAATGCTCATGCCAATGTAGATGGGTTTGTTGAAAAGAATTTTGGTCTTTTTCATGTGAACTGCTGCTAAGTTTTCCGTGAATATCGTTCTACGATCAAAAGTGGGTTTTGCTATCAACGATTCCAGTTTCTTTCCATTTGAACATAATTTAATATCGACTCTTCCCCTGATATTTTCCATCGTTTTTCCGAATACACTGTTGTTCATCAATTTAAAAAAGTCCTTTTCAAAATCATTTTTCGCTTTCGTTCTCAGTTCCGTGTTGAAGTCAATGTACACTTTCAACCAATCCGATTGATCAAACTTCAGTGCTCTGTGTACTTTCTTTAGTTTCATTCCCATGCTCAGACACTGTTTCAAATTCCTGTAGTGTAAAACGTATTTATCTTTGTCGTACAAAGTTGTCATTAATTTAGGTAATTTTGTATTTCCAATCCTGTTTTCCGGTGCAAGTGGTAGATCTGAGTGTAAATCGTGCAGTTTCTTAGGATATTCCAAGTCAACTTCCAGAAAATAACCTTTAGGAGACTCATCACTTATATTTTCAACATCTAAATTTTCCAAGTTCTCTACCCATTTAAAACCTCCGTATGGCATGTACTGAGACATAGCCCATCCGTACAAGTTGTTTGCGTCAAGATACATTATATAGTTGGAAGGTTTAGTTGGGTCGTATTTATCAGCCATGTACTTGTTGTTTGCTTTCGTGTGTCTGTTACTACATTGCGATATACCTCCTCGAATTCCTTTTTCTGTCATTAGAATTTTATTGTAATCAGTCAACAATTCCAATTTCACTTTTGTCATTTTCAACATACAATCCCATGCAAATCCAGGTGTCGTGTAATAAAATGCTGGATCCAGTTTGTAAGTTTTAAGGGAAATATCTCTAAAGTTTTCCATTACATCTGCAAGCTGTAAGACATCGCATTTGTTGTAATGCATAGTGAATTCTCTCATGTTTTTTATTCCAAATCTATCCCAAATCTCCTGCGCATTTCTGTACTCAGACTTTTTTACTCCTTGTTTGTTTAAGCTACTGTAAAATTTCTCTATAGGTGGTAAACAGGTTTCATCGTACCTTTCCGGCCTATCCATGTACTCATATGGGTAAGCTAGTTTCCTTGTCATCAGTTCCAAGTTCTCTGTTCCAAAATGTTTCTCTAATTCCTTAAATTGATCTTTAGTTAAATTTCCTACTAGTTTTTCCAAAGAGCTTGCTAGAAATTTGTACGAATCTAAGAATCTTATTTCAATTTTATTCATTACTGGGTTTCCTTTCTTATCAAAATTTCCAGAGTCGTACCTGAGAATCTTTGAGAATGAAATGTACTTTTCCTCGGTGTTTGGAATCAACCGTATTTCCCCTTCATCCTCTCCGAGTTGTTTCGCGAATAGGTGGGCATCGTAACCAGCTAGGTTGTGGAAAAATACTGGTACGAATCTCGGGCATTGGTACTCCAAATTACACAGAGAATGGGCAGCACCTCTAAATTCTCCTGACAAATGGTCATGGTCAGCCACACGTCTTTTGTTCATATCGATATTTTGTTTCAGATCCTTCAATTCCGTTTGTATTTGTTTTGCATTACTTTCATCTCCTTGCATGTGAAAGTAGACCAAAGCTTTTTCCTTCACCTCGAGTTCCTTTTCTAACATTGGAGGCAATTCGTTAAAACCTCTCTCGCAAATGTGACAAGTTTTTACATTTTTGAATTCCTGTTCCTGTTGGTCAGTCAATGGTTTCATGGGTACATTTTTATCGTAATATTCCTTAGCAATGTGTAAAACTTCCTCTTTCAGTTTCTGATAAAATACTTTTGGAGAATCCGAACCAGAATATTCGACTGGGGGCTTATAATATCCGTTGGAATACTTTATGTAATATGAAAAACTGCTAGCTTCATGTTTGTGTATTTTATTAGTAACCCTTCTTAATCTAGTTCTGATTGATTTTATGATAAATTTTCTAGAGTTTTTAACGGGTGTTTTGCATTTCTCTTCAGCTATAACAGTTTGAAGTTTTCTAAGCAAACTTTCAAAGTCCGAGTAGATAACGAATGGAACTTTCATGGAGCGTTTATAATTTTCAAATTGTAAAACATTATCATAAGGTTCTGGTAATTCTACTTTAACAGCTTTATGATCTCCACAATATTCTTTATGGTCGTTTAATTTGACCTGAGTTCCAAAGCTATTTAAACACATTTTACATAAAAATCGTTTGTGACCATCCTTTGTTAGCTGACTATGACCAACCAGTTTCCATAGATCTTTGATCCAGCAGTAATGTTCAGTTTTCTCGTTTTTCAAGTACAACAAGTCAACGTGTTTTTCCTTTTCCTCTTTCGTTATTTCCAAGGGAACTATAGTATTTTTTTCATTCAGACAGTAAACATTTATGGAAATCCCAGTTCTTTTCTCAAACTTTTTTACGTCTGTAAGTTTCATAGGAAAACTGATATCTTTCAACGCTTCGTCAAACTCATGTTCCCATGTTATGTACTTTCCTATTCTATCAGAATTTTTATCAGCTGGATGTAAAGCTGAAAGAACAGACCAAAGGAAACATTTATTATCGTCATTTTTCACATTTATAATTGCTTTCCTACTTTGTAGAAACTTAGGGAGTTCAATGTAAGATGATCCTCTCAAAGGAATGTACTTGTTAACGTTAAGTTCCAAATGCTTGATCTTATGAAGTCGCCAATTAGATCCTTTGATTTCGAACGTTTCCATTTCATTTAGAATTTTCTGTTTCATTTCATCGTAACAGTTTGCAACTTCTGCCGACTGCAATATTATTACGTTTTTAGTTTTGAAATTGAGTTCCTGATACTCCATGTTATTTTTGTTAGTTCCTTTTTTAAATTCTGCGATTAAAACTACATTAACTTTTAGTTTCATTTCTCTAAGTTTCCATTTGATTAAACCTGTTGCGGTTCTTTCAATACTGTTCAGAAATTTGGAAGCATCTTTAAATCCTTTCGTATTTTTAATGTTGTAAGTCACTAATCTAGATTCAAATGCAGTTTCCTTTTCAACAACTTCCGTTTTCGGTTCTCTGTTTTTTTCAAATACTTTTTCACTAAAATTAAATACTTTGTACAATTTCCTCGGTATTACAAATACAGATTTTGCTTTTCTAGGTTCTTTGCTTTTTTCAAATACTTTTTCATTAAAATTAAATACTTTGTGCAATTTCCTCGGATTTACAAATACAGGTTTCGCTTTTCTAATTCTGATAGTCATTGTCCGGTCCGGGTCGTTTTTTCCATGGCGCTTAGACTTTAGGTGTCTAGCCCAATTTTTATAAGTAGTGCTAACATTGCACTTTTCACAATGCCTTCTCGTATCATACATTTTATTATAGGATATATAATTTTTCGAATCATTCATTTTTATTAGAAAAGAGATTCTTTAAACTAACCCCTCATTTTTTTGAATTCTTAAAGGTGGCGTCGAATCGACGCCACCTTTTTCTTTTGTCTATTATTGGAGAGATCCTTTTAACTTACCCCTCATAAAAACGTTTTAATGGAAATTTTCCATTAAAACAACAATATTATACTAAGACCAAGTTTTTTCAGAATTCAATGTCTCTTTGCATGTTTTTAAAACAGTTTCATAATCTTTTCCGTTTGAAAGTTCTTTTAACACTATCAAAGACAGATGACCGCAAATTGGAGGATCGTTATACTTTTGAATTTGTTCGGAATTGTATTTAATTTTTTTTTTTCCCAAGTATTTTACCAACTCCTTAGGGGGTGATGCGTTTCCATAGGAATCGAAATAATACTTTTCTTTTTCAGATTTTTTAAAATAACAAGTCCAGTGACTACCATTTTGATAAGAATTTTCCAAATTAATAATTCCACATTCAACGTGTTCAGATCTATCGGGGAGTTCATCCTTCATGAAAACACCTCGGAAATGTTTTATTTTAAAAATTTTCACGAAACGAGTTAAATCTAAATTACTCAAGGGTTGGTAGTTTTCCGTTTTTTTCTTTTTTTTAAACCGGCCCCAATACTTAGACTTTTTGCATTTTTAGCTAGTTTTTCCATCTCGAGATTATGACGTTTTATTTCGGCTTCTTCAGCGGCTTTATGTTTCGAGTCTATTACTGAATTTGCTACTGCTGCACCTCCACCTAATAACGCTCCAAGTGCTCCTATTCCTGCAAATATCAGTGGTAGGAATCCACCCGTGTGATTCAAATGTAGTTGTTCGTAATCCAAAGTTAACGTAATTCCTTTCTTTTTTTCTTTAGCTTTTTCAAATGCTTTCGATTGAGTTTCCCACAGACTGATTTTATGTTTTCCGTTTCCCGAAATTTGTTTCGCTGTAAAAAGAATTGTAACACTTCTACGCTTTTTGTAAGCGGCTTGTATTTTGGCTATTTGATTTTCGGTTAAATCTATCTTTTTCATGATCATAGTTATTTATTATAGTAAAAAATTTTTTTTAATAACGAACTCCCATACCAAAGAATCGTTTACTCCTCATTGCAACTCTCACTGCAGTTGCATCAGCTTTTTCTTTCCAACTCGCATCACTCGAGTGCATTCTTTCTTTTGCTACTTCCTCTAGTGCTTTATCTGCCACATGTCTTTCTTTGGTGTCTGTATGATCTCTGTAAGATATATCGTGTTGCTTACAGCCTTCGTCCAATTTATTAATTCCCGGATCTCCTCTTTTCAATCGTTTATCTAGTTTTGTAAATGGACCGCAGTAGTTGTATCCAGGTAAATGCATTTCGGGTGCGAAACCATCAAGTTTGTTCAACAATGTATTTAAAACTCCAGATCCGTTCTTGATGATTCCTTTCGGTAAACTGTTGACAACTTTCAACAGATATTCTATTCCTTTGGGATTATCTAAGTTTTTTTCCAACTGATCGTTTATAAACTTTACAATTCCTAATTTTTCATTGTGAAAATTGTTATTACCGGCTCGTTCTTGTGCGTACAAATAGTACAAACGCTGTTGCAACTGTTGTAAATTATCGATGTATTTATATTCCACAGGATTTTCCGTATACTCGATCAATCCAGATCCCGATTTACCTGCCTTCAATTCCTTCCAAATAGGAGCAATCAACTCTCTGTACTTTTTCCCCTTACTTGACTTTGGTAATCCCGTAGTTGGGTCATTCTTTTGGTATAAAGAATTCGTTTGAATGAGAATTTTCTTGTAAGTTTTCAAATCCTCTTGAGTGTATTTATCAGGATCAGGTCCTAGAGGATCAGTTAACAAACACCATAATCCGTGAGTTCCTCTATATTTTACATTTTGAATTATGAGATCGTCTTCATTTACCCGAATTTGTTTGTCTCCGATGTAAATTTTGTCCTCTTTTCCCCAGATGCCAAATTGTTTATCACCCTGTCTGATGTAAAGTCTCGCAATTGAACCAATTCCTTTTGGCCCTACACTACTGGATGGATACTCATTTAGATCTACCATGTCTACTATTGAGGAGAGATCGTTACTAGCTGGTTCAGCCATAGTTTCGCCAGCAATATCGTAGGTTTCAGTAGGATTTATTTCGATTGTGTTAGTTGGTTCAAAAGTTACAACTTTCTTTCTAGGAGAACTACTTGTCATTGGCTGTTGCGTGTATGGTACGATTTCCAACTTCTTTATATCTTCATCAGTTTGTTTCACTGCATTTTTCAATTCAACTAATTTTTCAGTGATGGGTGCGAACGTCTTTTCCTGAGTTTCTCTATCGTTAAATTTATCTACTCTTGCTTCTCGGAAAGCACGTCTCAACTCTTGTTCTTTTTCTCGAATTTTATTGGCTTCATTGACAGTCATTTCTTTAGGTTTCCTAAAAGTATTTCGAACTATCTTTTCAGATTTACTCTCGACAGTTTCTTGAAGTTTTTGGTTTTTGTCTTTTGGTTTGCCTTTTGAAGCATTTTTATATTTTGCATCTAATTTTTTTAATGTTTCATCAATCATTTATTATAGAATATATTTTTTTTAACGATTCACCGAACGTACGTTAAACGTACGTTGAACGGTAAGCGTTGAACGTTAAGCGTTGAACGTTAGGCGTTAGGCGTTAAGCGTTAAGCGTTAAGCGTTAAGCGTTAAGCGTTAAGCGTTAAGCGTTAAGCGTTAAGCGTTGAGCGTTAAGCGTTAAAAAATATAATAGATCAAGATCTATTATATACACATTTGGTTAATGCTTATTTAGTTATTTCTAGCTGGAAATTCTTTCCGTATCGTCCACTCTCTTTTTTTAGTGTTGCGTCTATCGTTAGAAAACCAAATGTATCCTTCCAACATTCACCACAAATTTCTTTGAACCGTTCAAAAGTAAAATCCGATCCTACATACTCATCATAAATTGTTTTAATGTAAGCATTGCTCTGTTTAAAAATACAAAGAAAATTCACGTTATTTCTAATCAACTGTTTATCAACTTTAGTATAGGATTGAGTCAAATAAATGCACGAAATGTTTTTATGCCTACCTCTTACATAGTAATCCTTTATAATTTGCTGTTGTTGTTCATTCACACAATCATCGAAAACTATCAAACTGTTCGGTTGGCATTCATCTAGACCGATTAATTCATCACAGCTACTATAGAAATGAGCAATTTCCTTTCCAATTTTATCAGTTAGTTTTTCGTAAGCTTTTCTCAAGCCTTTATAAACTTTTTGTTCTAATGATTTAGAAAAAACATAAAAGTTTTCAAAGGGAATACCCCATGGTTCTGTAATAAGGTTGTACAACAATGTAGTTTTTCCACATCCACTCGTACCAATTATTAAACACCTAATTGGAAGTGGTAGTAAACCATCTCTCATACTAATCGGATCAAACGGTGTAGGTTTTATGATATAGCTTTTGTTATATTTTGGATTCATTTTTTATTTATTTATTATATAATAAATAATGTTTATAAAAATTTCAGGAGATACACTAAGGTTTGAGAGTCCGATTCCACTCGATCCGAATAAAGAGTATCAGTTGGGCATGTCGGCTTTGTTGTTTACAACTAGGAAAACGTTTGAGATAAAAAACTTCGAGTTCGCTTACAGATTTGCTTTTCCTGATGGAATTTACGATCTAATATATAAAATCGATGGAACGTTCAATGTGAGTTCATTCAAAGCCAAGTTGATTAGTATTTTATCCAGTTTTCAAAGTAGTTTGTTAGTGAAAAAAGACACTATGAAAAAGTATTCTGAAGCTCAAGTGAAAGAAATACAAAAAGATATACAGAAAGTTAATCCGAATAGTTTGAAATTCGATCTCGAGCATTTAAAAGACGATTCTTACAGAATTGCTGCATACTTTCCCATGGACATGAGGATTGTGGATGAGGGGAATTTTTGCGATATATTTCAGTTGAAAAATTGTTTAGGTTCCGATAATTTGTTTAAAAAGAATACCAACTACGTATCAGAGAATAATCCGAAACAACTCGTTTTTTCTGACAACATAGTCGAATGGCATTGTAACATTACGGAATATAGCTTTACAAATCATGATGAACATCCCCATTTGCACGTTGAACACGAGTTATTACACGTTTCTTTCATAGAGAAACTAATGCCACCTAATACTGTTTACACGGAAAAACCAAAGAAAGTAGTTTTCATTCCACTAAGAAAAGGACTGAAAGAAATAAAAATGATAAAATTGTCAACAACCACGGGAAATAACGAACAGATTAAATTCGACGATATTAAAGCTTACTTGTTGCTGAAAAGTAAATAATTTGTATAATAAATAAGATGAACAACATTTATGAAAACCAAAAACCGTCTGCTCCTGCTTTTTAACAGTAAATACATCGGACTCGTCTGGCAGACGGGTCCGATGAAAAGACGAATACAGTGAGTTGTGTTTTTTTTTATGAGAAAATCTCATAAAAAATTTTTTCATAGTACCTAAATAAAAAATTTTTTCATAGTACCTAAATAAAAAATTTTTTCATAGTACCTAAATAAAAAAAAAAATTTTTTTTTTCATAGTACCTAAATAAAAAAAAATTATGTTTACTATAATAAAAGAATGCATCAATCTAAAAAGGTTTTTGATAAATATCAAGATGGTATTGTACGAAAACAATTCCAAACTTTCAATCCTTCATCGACTTTGAATTTAAATGCCGAAAACAAAAGGACTACTTTCAAAATAGAACTCTATGACGAATTTATTTGCAAAGATGTAGAATATTACATTTCTGGTAAATGTGTTTCAACCGATTCTACGAAACCATATAAAAGTGAAAACAAGGATGTAAGACTTGTTGATAATTTCGTTGCAAACTTATTTTCCAACATAGAAGTGAAAAAACATAATGTCGTAGTCGATGAAATTGAAAACCCGGGGATTGCAAGCACGGTTCAAGGTTATGTATGCCATTCAGGGCCAAAAAATTATAATGGAAACGTAATCAATTCGGGGTTCAACTCGAAAGCTATTGGTGGTGGAAATTTCAGTGCGAATGGTAACTTGGGTGATTTAGGTCTTGGGTTCTTCAAAGATTTAACAGTTCCAATATTCAAGGGAGGTTTTGAAATAACTTTTATTCGAAATAGTGATGATAACGTGATATTTCGATACAAAAAAGACACAGCAACTCCGCTTCCACATGATGGAAAAATAGAAATCACTTCTTTCGTTTTGAGAGTTCCGGTGATTGAATACGATAACGAATCTAAAGTAAATTTGATTACAGATTTGAAAAACATTCCGTATCAACTTCAATTTAAAAGTTGGCAATGCATAGAACATAAAAACGTTTCCGGAAAAACGTTGATGTTCGATGTAACTAACATTTATAGAAACGTTTATAATCCTCTCTGGTGTTTCATAGTTTTTCAAACCGATGTACTCAATGATCAGACGAAAGATAATGCTAAATTTGTTCATAAAGATGTTAGGAATTACTGGTTGGAAGTCGGTGGAAAAAGATATCCCGAGGAAAATTACAATTTGGATTTCGATGAAAATGATTTTTGTTTAGCTTATTCCGCGTATTTAGATTACAAAAAGTTAACAAACTCTCAAGACAATTTACCGTATCATGAACCCGAATTTTTCAACAGAGATTATCCGATTTTCAGTATAGATTTAACGGATCAACCTAAAAGTATTTCCGGTGGTAAAAGCAACATCATTTTACACGTAGAATTCAATAAAGCGGTAGCAGCACCTTCAGGTGGTTCAGAAGGAACAACGTGCTACGTTGTTTTAGTCAGTGGTTCGAGCTTCGTTTACAATCCAGTCAAAAATACGATAACACAAGAACTTGCTTAAAACCCCGTATTGCCTTTAACGTTAAAGAGGGGGGGCGAATCGCCCCCCCTCTTTAAGAAATTTTTAAATGTTCTCGACTTGTATTCGACTTTAACGTTAAAGAGGGTGGCCAATTTGGCCACCCCACTTTAAGAGTTTCAAAACTCTTTTAAATGTTCTCGACTTGTATTCGACTTTAACGTTAAAGAGGGGGGACGATTCGTCCTCACCTTTAATAGAAATGTAAACTGACGGGCTCCGTATTTACAACTAAAGTAAGAATGTGTATTTTTAATGGAGTTTACTCCATTAAAAAAAGTTTCCTTAAATAAAACATGGAGGATGAAATTTATTGCCATAAATGCAAAAAACAAACAAAAAATATAAACGCGGAAATTGTACAAACCGTGAACGGAAGGTGGAGAATTGCTGCTAAATGTGTGAAATGTAAAACTAATAAAAGTAAATTCATAAAAAATCCGAATGAGGAAACTAACGTAGTTCCTGAAACTGAAGTTATAAATTTATCTGAAAACGAAAAGTTGGAATTTGCGAAGGAATTACATAAACCCGTTAGAAAGAAATTTCAGAAAAGGAAAATTGTTACTCATGGAAAAGATGATCTTTGGGCCGCGGACTTGATTATAATGAAACAATACGAGAATGAAAACAAGGGGTTCGGTTACATGTTGAATATCATTGATACTTTTTCAAAGTACGTTTGGTCAGTTCCATTGAAAAAGAAAAACGGAATGGTAGTTTCAAAAGCTTTCAAAGGAGTTTTGGAAAATGTAAAATCTCATAATCATTCTACTCCTAAACTCCTTCACACGGACAAAGGCTTAGAATTTGAAAATAGACTTTTCAAAGAACTTTTAGACGAGTATAAAATTAAAATGTATCACACGGAAAATTTAGAAAAATCTGCAATCATCGAAAGATTTAACAGAACTTTGAATCAGAAAATTAAAATTCGTTTCGAGGTGAATGGAAATCAAAATTGGGTCGATATTTTACAGGAATTAGTTAATGAGTACAACAAACAAGACGTTCATCGATCCATTGGAATGACACCTGCTCAAGTTGATGCGAGAAACGAAAATGAAATTCTGAGATATTTATTTAAAAAGAGTGGAAAAAATGTAAAAAAGAAATTTAAAATTGGAAATCGTGTGAGAATTACGAAATCAAAGAAAACTTTTGCAAACAAATACAAAGCAAATTGGACGAAAGAGATTTTTGAAATAAGTGAGATTTTAGAAACGAGTCCAGTTACTTATAAAATTAAAGATTTAAGTGGAGAGGAAATCCAAGGAACTTTTTATCCCGAGGAATTACAACTCACGAAATTTTAAATTTTCCTACAATAAATATGTTCTGTTTGAACCTTTCATTGTGTATCGATAAGATATTCGTAATTATAATATTTTTAATAGCTCTAGTTTTCATTTACATTATAAATGAAACTGGAATCAATCACAGAATTATCGGAGCTTCAGAGCAGAGTTTAAAAGTATTCAAGATAAAAAATGTGTAAGAAAAAAAAGGTTTTAAGTCAGTTTTTATAGGGATTCCCTATAAAAATCCAATGTATAATTATTGTAAGTCTAAGTTTTGGAAAAGGAAATAACAATAAACAATAATAAACATTTTATTTTACATCGAGTAGTTTCATAAAAGAATAACTAGTAGATCGAGGCGCTCCTATAGGAGCGCTTTGGGTGGGGAGAATCACGTCACATCGTCCAGCGGTCCTCGCGGTCCTTCAGATAAACAGGCGCTCCTATAGGAGCGCTTTGGGTGGGGAGAATCACGTCACATCGTCCAGCGGTCCTCGCGGTCCTTCAGATAAACAGGCGCTCCTATAGGAGCGCTTTGGGTGGGGAGAATCACGTCACATCGTCCCGCGGTTCTCGAGGATCGCTTTTGCATTCAGATAAACAGGCGCTCCTATAGGAGCGCTTGGGGTGGGAGAACACGACCTTCTGATTCAATTCGTTTCCCAAAAATGTTTTATATTCTGTAATCTTTAACATGGATTCCACTCGTAGAACTGTTATTGGAAGTACAAATATTGATACTTTTGCCACTAAATGATACTACCTTTAATAAGGGTAGTATTAAAATGATACTACCCTTAATAAGATTATAACAACACAAATTCTAGCACTTGAATGTTTCCATCTGTTATTAAAGTTCTTGCAACTTCCTAACTTTCCACTTCCTCAATAAAGTCTATACACTCATAATACACTCACTATACACTCACTATGGTACGTTTTGTAACTCTGAAGTTCCAAATAAAAGCCTTAATCTTCAACAATAGCTAACCACAAATAATCTTTAGGTTGAAACGTTGTGTGTGCAGAGCGGGCCACGTCTAAAAGATAACTGATAAAATCCTCGGGACGCCTCTCCCTGTTGTCCTTGGTCCATATCGGTGATGGGTTATGCAACTGGTTCGCCGAACAGACGGTAGATTGCGCAAAATGTCCCGTACACATTCCTGAACGCCCTTACATCTTGTTCAAATATGTTTTAATGGGGATTCCCCATTAAAACGAACAATTCTAAACTATTATTTTTTACTGATCTAAAACCACTCTATCTTGAAACTCTCGAATGAATTCTTCACTTAAATTTTGCCAATTGTAAATCTCATTCCAATATCTTCTAAGTGAAATCCATTCCCAATCAACTTCGTTTTGAAATTCTCTGATGAAGTCTTCAGATAGTGTTTGCTTAGATGAAATACATCCCCAATCAACTTCGTTTTGAAATTCTCTGATGAAGTCTTCAGATAGTTTTTGGTTATATGAAATAAATTTCCAATCTACTTTATCTTTAAACTCTCGAATGAAATTTTCAGTAAGATTTTGAAACATGGAGATTGATCTCCAATCTACTTTATCTTTAAACTCTCGAATGAAATTTTCAGTAAGATTATGATACCTGGAGATCAATCTCCAATCTACTTTATCTTGAAACTCTTCAATAAAATTTTCAGAGAGTTCTCTGTTATAAGAAATTATACCCCAATCAACTTCGTTTTGAAATTCTCTGATGAAGTCTTCAGATAGTGTTTGGCTACATGAAATACATTCCCAATGTACTTTATCTTTAAATTCTCTGATGAAATTTTCTGATAGGATTTGTTTAAGTGACACACTTTTCCAATTTACCTTGTCTCGAAAATCTCTTATGAAATCTTCAGAGAGTTCTCTGATATAAGAAATTAAATCCCAATCGATAATGTTTTCATACTCTCTTAATGTCTCTTCAGTTACTTTTGGGTACCACGAAATATTATCAGAAAGAAAATCTATATTTACTGAAATGTTCGTTGCTTGACAAAAGTTGATATGATCAACCGGATGGGTTATTCTATCTCGGATTTCCATGTAAATTTCAGTTGGTAATACGATTTTGTTATTCATCTTATATTTTATTATTATTTTCTTTCTTTTAAAACACAATTCCTTAAAGAGGGTGGGTCCAAATTAAAGGTGGACCCCGTAGGGGTCCACCTTTAATAGTCTAGACTAGGGGTCGATATTTTCGAAATTTAGGACTATTTAGGGGCCGATATTTTCGAAATTTAGCTCCCTCTGATGTTTTCACTAGAAAAAAAAAAATTTAACAACTTAGTATAATATTATTGTTTTTAACGGAAATTTTCCGTTAAAACGTTTTTTTTTTTTTTTTTTTTTATTAAAATTTAATAATTAAACAAACTTGATGTCGTGCATGTCTTTTCCATTTTTCGATTTAATCATTCCAGTGTACACTAAACAAACACCGTGCTTAACTAGATCTTTGAGTTCGGATTTTTCAAAAGTGAGTGCATATCTTTCAGGTAAGAACACTCTAAATTCTCCCAAGTTGGCAATTACACTCTCAGAGTTTTCCCGGGAGTATTTCGTTTTAACGAACTCAAAACTTAGAACCTTGTACGGTTTTCCAAGTTTCAGTTCTGAGAGTTTATTTGTGGAGCTTTCAAAATTAAATTTTTTCAATAGCTGTTCCTTATTCATTTTTATTATAGAATACATTCTTTTAACTTACCCCCCAAATGAAAAAGGTCACTGGTTTTGATGTTTTGTGTTAGAAAATTTTTACCAGGAATTTAAGTCGCTAAATGAAAAAGTCACTGGTTCTGATGTTTTGTGATAAAAAATGTGTTCTGATGTTTTGTGTTGAAAAGTTTTATCAGGGGTTTAACAGAAAAGCATTTTTAACAGAGTTTAGCACAAAAGCAGTTGTAACAGAGATTGAAGTCAGAAGCATTTTTAACAGAGATTGAAGTCGGTGAGCCAGGATTGGTATTCCGATACTACTTATATATATACATATAAAAACGTGTTAAATTTCAGGAATCGTTTTAGAATGGTCTGAAACGGATTTCTATGAAGAAAATTTCCAAAAATTCATATTATTTAAATTTCGAAGCCATTGCAATAGCTTCATTTTCTTTGAAAATTCGCTAAAATGAGGGGTTGCCATTTGGAAAAATAAAGTTAGGGCGCATTGTTTTTCGTCCTTACTTTATGAATTCTACTCCAAAAATTAAGGGAATTCCGATTTGAAAATTTTTTCTAACTCGCTTTTTAAGAAAGTTGGAGGGGGGGGGTCCATTTGTTGAGACACCCTGTATGTCTGTATAATTTTCTTTCTTGAAGAGTTATATTATAATATTAATACTATGATGTAATGTACATAATTATAGCTAAAGAACTGACGTCATGGCAGTCGCATCCGGCTGATGCTAAATAAGTACCTAAGGAAATATAACAACATGCTACTTCGAAAATTCGCTCATATGGCCATGGGGCATGACTGGAACTTTTTTTCCGGGATTTATCCGATACCGAAATTAATCGCCCATAACTCACGGCCGATTATATCTGATACAATGTGACAGGTGGTGGTATTTAACGGTTTTCGATTTGCCGGTTTGATTACCTCAATTAAAACCCCAGTGTAGTGGGAAGTGATGGCGATCGAATGAATTGTGTGAGGGGGGGGGGGGGGGGAGGGTCCTGTCAATAAAAGTAAATAAGCCGATCGGATTGAGAAAATGAGGAGCTAGATTGAATAAATAGAATTGCGTGTTGCCCGAAAGTTAGAGAGTTCTGGGCATCACTGACAGTTGGGTCAAATGAGTGCAAATATAAATATAACGGAATATGTGTAAACAATAACTGATAGGACTGTTCATTGGGGAAGGGTTGGCAGGTGGGGGGTTGAGTCGTATAGGGGGGGGGGGGGGGGGGTTGGCTGGTCACTCCACATGACCTACCGATCGCCTTTATTCAACCCGCTGCTTGGGTAAATAAAATATGTAAATTAATGTAAACAACTAACCCTTCTCTTCAATAACTATATGAAATGTTCATGTAATAATTATTGTTATGAATAGAAAATTATCTAAACCCTTTACCCCTGAATTATCCCGGCACATTTCTAAATTATTTGGAGAAGACATCATGGAGTTGGGTGTAGAAAATGTAAAACGTTGCAAAGTCCTTGTCACATGGGTTTATTATTCCACTGCACATACGTACAGAAATTTTGGCTGTCCATTTATTGCGTTCATGTGCAATTATTGAAATGCCTATTTTTGACGGTTTCCACCAATTTTGCCCCCAAAGGCTCGGGCTTTGTAATCTTGCAGGGGGAAAAAATAGTATTTTTTAACTGACTCCGAATTTTACGATTTTTTTTTTCAGACCATCCTGCTCATTGTACGTTCTGCCATTCGTTCACAGTAAGGTCCCGAAGTTTGAACCGAAAATAAAGGAATTCAGTGATCTACGCAGAAGGGGCATCTGTACAGGGCAATAAGAAACCGTTGTGTAACAATTTGCCGCGTTTTTGGAATCCATCCAAAAAGCCATCGGTCTCTGTTGGACCGATTTTAATGATTTCTTTTTGAATCCATCAGCCATTCAATTTCTCTGAAGTATTTATGTTAACGATATACCTACTACACAGCTGCATACTGGAGCAGACTAGAGGTCTTATTTTGGAACATATTGAACTCGTGGATATTTCGTCCGACTTCGCCCAAGTTTAAGTAAATGGGATGTGGTTTTTCTATGGTATGTGACAGCTATACTGCACACCCGCTTCGCAGGCTTCTTTTCCCTGTTATGACCCTTATATTATTAAAAGGCCTCTTGTCCCATTGTCCGTCAGATGATTTCGTCACCCTTTGCGAAAAGAAATCGGCGACACCGCAACAGCTGTGCTCCAAGAGGGAGGCCTTGTAATCAAGGAAACCCGCCGCCCTGAACTTTGATTATCAAATACTAATCACCCCTATTTGAAACATTTAATTCGCCTTTATGATAATCCTCTGTGGGCGGCAGGGGTCCCTGTTCTGATCGCCCCCTTCAGATGGCCCCCCCCCAGGTTATGGGGCTTGTATCAGACCTTAATTGCGCGAGGGTCCAAACGAAAGATTTATCCCTAGAACAAATAGAGGGGCAGGAGGACTCCAGTGCCAGGGGAACTGCAGTTGTTTTAATTTGGTGTTTTGGTTGAGATTCCCCTCCAGAAGGTCGGACCCTCGAAACTAAGACCCCACAGGCACTTCCTCGTCTGCACTTATCCCCGTAACAAAACTGTTAAGCCGAGACATATTCTTTCATTTATTTCATTGCTCTACACAATAACCATTCATGTGATGGACTGAAAGAATCAGATCATTGAACGCTCGACGTACTGGGATTGAAAGTTATTGCCAATATCATAAGTTTACTACTTCTAACCAAGTGGGAGTTGAATGTTTGAAAATTCCCCATCTCCAAACTCATCCTTTTGGGCTGTCGTTACAAAATTTTGGTGAGATTTGTACTCTTAGTTATCGAATCTAGAATGATACTGGTCATACATAAGTAAATCAATTTATTTATTTATGATCAACGTCACTCCAGAGTCGATAACTACAAATAGAGATCGGATTTGAATTCCCCAAACATTATTGTATTAATCCCATCTAAATAATCCGAAAAAAACTTCGAAATTTCCAGTCGTGTTACACGACCACATCAGCGAATTTTTGAAGTTGGTTAATTCCAGCTGTAATGATTTTTGATACCCAAACTCAAATATGACCCACTTTTCTTGAGAAAAAATATCTGCGACTTCTTGAGAAAAAAATATATTTGTGGCTATTGGAACTTTCTTCTCATGTCTAGAGTAATTCTATACCACTGTAGGAGATTTTATATAGATTTTTGGTGATTTCCGCACATTTTTAGGGATTTTTGATCTACAAAGAATTATATTTGCACCAATTTTCCTTTTTGAAAATTGCTCTTCTTCGAACTCAGCCTTTCGGTTTCCATTACAAACATCTTGCCGAAAATAGGAATCTTCGAGTCTGGAGTGACACAGGTCGTTCATAAATGAATGAATAATAAAATTAACTTAAAGATCGGATTTGAATACCCCAAACATTCGTGATTTAAGGTAAATCATCTAAATAATTCAAAAAAGGAGTTTGAAAGTTCCATTCAAGCAGTATGATCATATGAGCGAATTTTCGAAGATGGTGACCTCCAGCTGATTTTGGCGATTTTCGATGCATAAAAACTAAAATTTGATTAACCTTTTTTTGAAATGGCTCACCTTCGAGTTCTTCCTTTCGGATGCCACCACAGACATTTTGTAGATGGGGTTTTTTAAATACTACCTAAGGTCAGATATAGTCTGGAGAGACAGATACATACGAACACAGGTAATAGATACCTATGTTAAAATTTAGGGGTAGATCCAGAATGGTTTGAAAGGATTTGCATGGAAAAACATTTCTTGGAAATTAAAATTTCCAAGAATTTTTCAAAAATCCATGTACCTACCTATTAAACATTTTTGGCCCATCGCGTTACAATATTTTTTTCAGTTACAGTATGTTCCCATCGCGTTACAGTAGTTCTCATGGAAATTGTCAAACTCCAAGAATTTGTCAAAAATTTATGTACCGATTAAACATTTTGGGCCCATCGCTTTACAGTTGTTTTTTTTTCAGATACAGCATGTTCCCATCGCGTTACAGTATTTTTCATGGAAATTTTGAATTTCCAAGATTTTTCAAAAATGCATGTACCTATTAACAATTTTGGGCCCATCGCGTTACAGTTTTTTTTTTTTTTTCAGTCACAGTAGGTATGTTCACATCGCGGACAGTATTTTTCATGGAAATTTTCAATATCCAAAAATTTTTCAAAAATGCACGTACCTATTGAACATTTTGGGCCCATCGCGCTATAGTATTTTTTCAGTTACAGTATGTTTCCATCGCGTCACAGTATTTTTCATGGAAATGATCAGTTTCCAACAATTTTTCAAAAATGCAAGTACCTATTACACATTTTGGGCCCATCGCGCTATAGTATTTTTTTCTTCAGGTCCCTAAATTTCCTCGTTTGGATTTCATCATAACTGGATGGTAGATAGCCTTCGTCAACGCATGGGCGAACGTGAAATCCACTTCACACCTCCCCAGATGACATAAAATGATCACGTTATGTGCTGTCACGTTATGTATACTTTGAGGAGGAAGCTACGTGCCACATGTTGGCTGACTTTTCCTTCCTCTGCACTTTGAAACAAGTTCTCGTACATAGTCGGAGGAACCTTAACATTTCGCCCGGTTATAGCGAACGGGCGATAACATGAGGATCGTTACAGCGTTCGTGTGCAAGGAGAGAGAACCGCAATAGTGCGGAAAGCGCAGTTGGGAGCGGGTAGCGGAAAAGGTCGGAGATAAGGTGTAAGTTAATACATTGTGACCACAGGGGCGCCAGCGGCAGGAGAATTGCGGCTGGAGACCGGCTCACTCTGTACCTCGCCTAAGCCACCAATTACACCGACTTTACTGTTAAGCCTTTACATTAGCGCCGTCTAAATCGTATTTAAACCCGTTCATTACATAAGCCCTCCGTATCCGGTGCGTAGCTGCGGTCCCCGCACAATTGCTAACATCCTCTTCTGCCTTCGATCCCCGCCCATAATGATAGGGAAATCTCCTGATAACAACTAAATTAATTTTACAGGAGATTACTTCGAGCACAGAAATATATAATAAGCTTCCCCTCCGAACCCAACCATATTATCTTCCTCAAACAGATTAAGGGCAGAGTTACCACCTGTCCTACATTTTAAGGACATTTCCAACATGTCCTTTTTGAAAGTTATGACATGTCCTACTTGTCCTTTTTGAAAGTTATGACATGTCCTACTTGTCCTTTTTGAAAGTTATGACATTTCCTACATGTCCTTTTTAGAAGTTACGACATGTCCTACATGTCCTTTTTGAAAGTTACGACATGCCCTAAATGTCCTTTTTGAAAGTTATGACGTCCTACATGTCCTTTTTGAAAGTTATGAATTGTCCTACATGTCCTTTTTGAAATTAATGACATGTCCTACATGTCCTTTTTGAAAGTTATGAATTGTCCTACATGTCTTTTTCGAAAGTTATGAATTGTCCTACATGTCTTTTTCGAAAGTTATGACATGTCCTACATTTTATGAAAATACATGTCCCTCCATTTTGAAATTTTTTTTGGAGACAAAATACGATGAAAAAATGAAAATCGAGAATTTCGCCTGAGGGGCAAAAAGCTGCCGGCCTAACAGCGTCGAAATTTTAAGGTTGGGGGGGGGGGGGGGAAGGAACAAGTTTCAATACTCAGATCCAACAGTGGGGGAAGAAACAGGGTTCTACATAAATATATGCACATCCAAGATCGACGTGCCACCGTGCATGCTGCTTTGGCGGGTAAAATATCCATCCAATTACGGCTGAGGAGGTTTTCTTCGCAGGTTAATTTTTACAACAGGGTGGTTTTTGGGGAGATATCACAACTTTTGCATTGATGAATTAAAAATGTTTTCCCAGAAAAAATGTTTTTCCTCAGTAAACAATTTTTCCCAGCAAGGCACTTCCGTTTCCTTTGATTTTTGAAAAAAAAATTCTAACAAAACTTGGTTTACATTTTTCAATTTATCAAAAAATTTTGAAATTTTGTTCCTGGAATTTTTTTTGGAAATGCTTTCCAATCCTTTTTACTCGTACATTTCCCCCCATGTTTTGGACGTTAATTTGTTCCAACGCGAACTGACAAACCCAGAACGGTTTTTGCTTTTTTAACCCCCCTCTTCCAGTTCTGTGTGTAATTTACTTTCGTGTTATTCTTCCGAGGTATTTAGAGGGTCTAATGAATAATTCACGATTAAAACATTCCAGAAAAATACTTTTACTAAAATAAACACAAATGAAAGGCACTTTATGTAGGTATAGTTGGTAACTCGAAGCTTCTTGTGTAACTAATTTCCTTAGGTTTTACTTTTACATCAGTTAACATAAACATGAACACAAACAAGAACGTAGTTATCAGGAACTCATCAAAAATGAGTTAGAACAATAACAAAGAACGATAAAATTACGTGCGAAAGAGCGACTACCTACATTCACTTCTCAATTGAAAATATGTGCAAACAATTAGGAATCTTCAAAATGAAATAAAAGCATTAAAAAATCTATAATAAAATCTGGGTTTTCCACTCGTAAAATTGGTCTTAATGGCTCAGGTTGGTCCATGGTCACTTTTTGGAAATAGAAAAATCAAGAGAATACAAATTTACATTCTACATTTGGAAACTAAAATGAATACATAGTAGGTAGGTAGTTGTAAAAATAATTACTGTATGGTTCTTGGCACAGATCCACAAAAAAGTGTTAGTTTATTCCTTCATGGGTCAGAGAGACCCATGAAAATATAATGTGCGTCCTCTCTGGGTCTGAGAAACCAGACTATTGTTTACAAAAAAAGGTGCTTACCTGGTTCAGCTGACCCTGGCGCCTTCTCACTCCGGCTACGGATATTCAACTAAACCCTTCGAATTTACATGGGCTCCTTGGCCGGTTCCGCACCTCACGTTAGCCAACACAAGATAAAGAATTTTCCTTCCGGGCCTAAAAGACCCGGAAGGGACGGTGCGCGTTAAACAGCGCTTATTCCCAATCCAACCTACTCTTAAAAACTGCGTCTCTCCCTCATACTCCCCACCAAATGGGAGAAATTGTGAAATGGATGAACTTCCTTGGAGCACAACGAATGCGTGTGCAAAATTTCAGCTCGATCCGTTATGTCTGCGAGGCTGTAGCCCTGTCAAAGAAGAAGAACAACAACACGGCGAAGAAGAAGAATAAGAAGAAAACCTTGCAAAATAGCGATTTTCGATCTTCTAAAACTCTGGCACCTGATGGTCCCGAGAGTTGAAATTTGGTAATCGTCCTCAGGGACCCCTCGAGAATGGGTGTACGAAAACCAATACCGGAGACCTCCAGGGGGCCAATTTACGGTGGAGGGGGGTAAGCCCTACTTGTTCTTTCGTGTAGACATTGTTCTCGGTCGATTTCGAGTTTTCCGATTTTCTTGGCGTTTTCATACTGCAATTGGTATAATACTGTTTTGTATTTTGTTTTAATAAACCATTCAATGATTTGTTTTACTGACTGTTACTTTTTGAAACGTGTAACCCCAGTTCTTCCTGATTTTTTATCGTGTGATGTTTATTAAAATCTCTGTATTCAAAGTATCGGTAACTTTTGAAGAAACAAAACTTAAGGCAATTTCATTTTTTAATGAACGTCGGTACCAACATCAATGTCGAAAGAGTTTTATTTATTTATTTATATTTAGATATAAATTAATTTACGTTATTTGTTTATATTTTTTCTGCCAACGCTAGACCAATAGAAATAGAATCCACAACAGCCAACAATATGCGTTACTTTAAAAAGCAGTATATCAATAATTTCTAGTACAACCGAATGTATGTATGGAGTACGCAAAACAATATAATATATTGGTAAAAAATGAGATATGTGGCTGGTAGGTACTATAACACGTTTTTTCCGTATAATTGGGAATATGACACTAATTGCTACGACAACTAGGTGGAAAGCTATTCAATTGGGCAGTTGGCTTTATGTGCGTGAATTTTTTATGCTTCAGTGTAAAGGCATAACACTATTGACACTAATATTTTTGCGATTACTCATGGGGAAAAGGGGTTAAATGGCATTTTTATCAGCAGACGTCTCCTTATTCACACTTGCTCGTAGTGTAAAATGGGCCGCGAGTCGAGAATATTGCCGCCAAGGTACTATTTCAGCGGTCGGCACTAATATTATTTCTTTCGGGTCTGCTGTTTAAGGGCAACTCCTGTTGTCTGAACAATGCCTATTGATTAATAAGCTGTAGTTCCACCGGCAAAACCCATCTGCAGCTGATGAAAATATTATTGTCGTTCTGCATATCGCCATTTATACTACTATTTCCGCATCATATTGATCCGTTTTAAGCACAAATCTCAGTCAATTTTGCGGGAAAAAAGGGGGAAAACTACCAGTAGGTAGACAAAAACACTACCTAATACCATCTCTGACTTTGACGATACAGCCTACAACTTGGGTGCTAACAGTACTCAGAAAGGACACCTTCTCGATAGGAGGAAGAAAATACCTACGATCAGACACATATGGTATCAGACCGTGTCAGATATGAAAAACAGCAACTTGCAATTTTGCTAGTTTGCTCAAAAAGCAACTACAATTACTCACCTACTGTGAATACCAACAAAGAATCTTTCCAATGTAAACTAGTTAGACGGCTACGATTTCAGGGAGATCAGCCTGAGCTGCTGCTTCACAAAACGTCCTTGGATGAAAGCGAAGGTTTCAATACCATCAGCTTTTTAAGGAGGGGGAAAATGACAAGCCTGAAAGCAGCGCCGGATTTAGGTTTGTTGCGGCCCTGGGCCTATATATGTAAGCGGACCCCTGGGTATAATAAATTCGATTATTTTATATTCTTATTATTTTAAGGTGGACATAAAGGCGAGATTTAAAGATGGACATAATACCATATAACCATATTTCTTTCGTTCAAAACCCTATATGTCAAAATAACATGTACTGTTGTATGCGTTTCGTAAGCCAGATTTTTTATTTATATCATTAATTTAAAAAAAAAAAAACCTCAGCCTTGCGGCCCCCTGAGGCTTGCGGCCCTGGGCCGCGGCCCAGTGGTAAATCCGCCCCTGCCTGAACGTGCCACTGAGGTACCCACATCGAAATCCGACATCTGTGGAGAAGAAGAAGGATTTTCTAGACCTACTGCCGTTTATATCACCGACTTATCATAGGTTCTACAAAGGGCAAACCTACGTGGCAGTCAGCCTCAAACGCACTTAATGATGCGTAACTGATGATGAAAGATATTAATCATAATTAAAAGTCAATTTTTATTCCAGTTTTCATTCATTTCAAAGAATTGTCATTTTAAATCTTGCATTTTTGTTTCTTTATTAAATTACTATAAAGCAATAAAAGTTTTAGTTGTAAAATGCTCCTATTTTTTTGTATAATGTCTTGCACGGGCAATGCTCAATTTACATTAGTAATGAACATTAATAAGTCGCATTTCTATTAGTGCAAAAGGGGTTTTCAATCCACTCATACTGAAAAGGGAATCAAGTGCAACCTTACCTGATGAAAGTTCGAATAACGACAGTACTGTTTAGAATAAGAATATGAAAATGCTGCAGTAGTTTCTTTAGAAAGCACAAATTCCACAGACAAAATAAATTTTTCAAATTAATTTCGATTTTGGGGATTCAGACAAACTTTGACAGGGTATAACTCCGTTTACCCTGCAGACACAGATTTTATGAGTGCGATATTAAGTCTTCAATAAGTCGCTTGCAACAGGATGGATGTTTTCCAGTGAGATGGAAGGAGTCGTACATCACACCAATCCATAAATCAGGCAGTAGATCGTTGGCGAATAATTACAGAGGTATCTGCACCATCTCATCAATCCCCAAAATGTTGGAGAAATTGGTCGTCGAGTTGTTGACCCCTCTTTTCTCCAGTCACATTGCACCCCAACAGCATGGCTTCATGAGGGGCCGATCCACGGTCACCAATTTGATCGAATTCACTGACTTTGTGATGTCAAACTTCGAGGAGAACTTGCAGGTTGATGTGTTGTCAGTGGATTTTGCCAAGGCCTTCGATCGAGTTTCCCATAAGCACATCATTGCCTTGTTATCATCGGTTGGGGTGCACGGTGCCCTTCTCGAATGGATCGCTAGCTACTTGGACTGCAGACTCCTCAGAGTTAGGTTGAAGAGTGTGCTATCTTTGCCATTCCATGCTTCCTCGGGTATTCCGCAGGGTTCCCACGTTGGTCCTCTCCTATTCCTCTTGCTAGTCAACAGCACCAGTGCCCTGCTTTCAAAATATGGACTGCGGGTGCTTATGTTTGCGGATGATCTGAAAATATATGGTACGATCTCGTCGTCCACTGACTGCCTCCGGCTTCAGTGTGGTCTCGACGCTCTTCTGGGCTGGTGTCGGCAGAACCACCTGTCTCTTAATCCTGCAAAGTGCACGGTCGCATCCTACACAAGATCCCAGGAGTGCGTCGATCATTCATATATGATGGGGGGTGCACTTCTCACTTGGCTGGAGCTGACGCGGGACTTGGGTGTGCTCCTGGACAGGAGGCTTTCGTTTAACCACCATGTGCATGTTGTGGCGGCGAGGGCATTGAGAATGTTGGGTTTCCTGAAGAGGTGCACTCGGGACTTTACCTCTGTCGAGGCTATAGTACTACTATATAAATCTAGCCCAGTATGGTCCCCGCTCTATGGGGCGCATAAGGACAGGCTGGAGAGGGTCCAACGCAAACTCCTTCGTTATGTCGCCTTTAAGTTGGGGATACCAGCCGATGGTGTGGATTACGCGCGGCTGTCGGCGGATAATGGCCTCCCTAGTCTGGAGAACCGTAGACTGCTGGCAGATGTGGCGTTCTACCACAAGCTGGCGAATGGTGTGCTGGACTGTCCTGCTCTGCTTGCCAGGATTAATTTCAACGTACCGGGCTACACTGCCATTCACCACTGCTCCACGTCCCCTTTGCTGCGCACAACTACATGCTCCAGCGCCCCCTTTACCGGATGCCACGTGTAGGCAACGCCTTCTTCCAGAATTCGTCATTCGACTTCTTTGGCGATCCATCGTCTTCCCTCAGGCGCCATTTTTCAGCTCACCAATGCCAGTGAAGTTTGGTTGACTTTTTCTTATAATTTAATTATTCATTTATTTTTTCCTGAGTTTTCAACTTTTTTGTTCAACTATTGTAAATTGGCTTAGCCGTACTATAAAATAAATAAAATAATATAATATCACACTCATAAATTATATATATGATATTATATTATCATAGTTATATTATATGATATTATAGTATTGTGATAGGAGTTTTCTTCTTCTCCGCGCTTGGCATCATTCTGACTGGTGTTTCGACGGGCTAGAATCGCCGAACCGCGCCGGAGCAGGGTCGGTTCACCTACGGACAAGGTTCGGTCCGATCCGGCTGTCGGGAGGGTCGGTCCGTCCCCGAAGTCCGGTCCGGTCCCCAAAAGGATCGTCCGCACTTCCACGACGTTCGTTGTTGAGATCCCGTTCTGTGGGCTGAGGCTAAGGGAGGTTTCCTCAGCTCTGTCCATGTTCAGTATTGTACTGTGAGCCATATTTGCTAAAGAAGAAGGAAATTAAATTTCTGTTAAACTCTAGGGATTGATTCAGAACGTTCTAAATCGGATTTTTATCGAAATATTCATGTATGTAGTCAATTTCTGAACACATTGTAAACGCTTAATTTCCTCGGAAAATGCGATAAATTGTACTCATGAAAATTTATCACCCAACCTCGGAAGTTTTGAAACAATTTGGGGTTTTCCCTCATAATCGGGGGGAACACTGTGTGGTTTTCGCTTGAAATCAGGTTGCGTGACCGAATACTTACCATAACTTACAGTAACTCAGTTACTGAGGGCCGTTCGAAACTGCAGCAGACGGCCGTTGAATTGTATTTCCCGTCGAGGTGACGAGGAGGCGAGGCGGGCCAAAAGTTTGTTATGGTTTCGGCTGTTGCTTAGGGACATTGATTTGGCTCGGGGCCCCGGGCACCGCCTTCGCCAGTCGTCTTGTCTTAACCCTCCGTCGACTTGCCCTTCGAGAGAGGAGGAGGCAGTGATTTACAAACTGTCCTCCTTTACAACGAGTCCTCTCAACGAACGGTTTCCCGTGCTCGAGTGACGCTCGAGAACGCCCGAAAACAAACACACGCAACCGCCTCCCACAAGATTATTCTCTACGATAAAAACCTTACACAATATTCCGTAACTGCCTGCCTGACGACCGTCAGTATTTACCGCGTTCCAGCGAATTTCCGAAGAAATGGACTATGGCCTATAACTGAACTTGGCTACGAAATAAAAATTTCAAATGTCGAAAAAATGTTATTTTTGTTTTTCTCAGCTTTATCAGCATACTTATTTTTTTTTAATTTGGGATCAGCTACATTAATCTGTTTACTTTACAACCATAACTTAAACAATTTTTAGTAAAACTAAAATAAAATAAAATTTACCATTTGGATATTTATTTTTGGCATTTATACAATGATGTTGAATCACTATTACTTATTTGCATTATACATTCAGACCACATGTTTTAGCAAATTGCTCCAGCGGTATGTAAACGGATGGGAGTGCCGATTGACGTGCCATTTCCAAGTTGTAGGGCTCCACGAGAAACTTGTCCCATTTTCTGAACAGTACAGCTCTTTGGATGCTATGCCTGGCGCAGTCCATAAAGAGGTGTTCTGCGGTTCCCTCGCAGGTTGCGCAAACAGCCTCAATCCGATGCAGATAGGACCTCGCAATGCACTGTCAGCTTCGTAGGTAGTCGTGTTATTGTTTTATAAAATCGCTTGGACCTGTAAGGAATGGATGTAAACGCTGCAGAGTCCTTGTCACATGGGTTTATTATTCTAATGGACAAACCTACAGAAATGTTGGCTGTTCATTTATTGTTTCTTTCACTTGAAATAATTGAATTCCTATTTCTGATGGTTTCCACCATCTTTGGCCACTAGAACACAAATTAGGTACGCTCCTTTTTTTATTCAAATTATCTTCGATCATTGGTAGTGCCATTTAATCGCCTTGATCCACGTGTTGATACTTTTTCTAGTGTTATTATACAAACAGATTGTGATTTCAGACGATTTCCCAGGTTTTTGACTCACGAAAAATCAATTTTGGGAGCTGAACATTTGGTAGAACCTCGATTTTCCACTCCTGGGCCAAAATCGACTTCATATTCGGTCTTCTCGTCCCAAAAACATGGAAAACGATACCTCAAAAGCTCATGTTACTAACATGTTGCTAAAACGTAAAAAGTACCTATTTTTACACACATTTTCACTCATAACACCGCTGGGTATATTCCGATCGGGCTGAAAAGTTTCGGGACACAACTAGGGCCCAAATGGAGCATGTGTGCGAAAGAACGAATTTTTTAGACCAAAAATGATACGGCGTACGGCGGACGGCGGACGGACATTGCATTTTGGTTTATTATTCTGTGAATAATACACCTATGTATTCGCTCAGCAAAAAATTTTTATAACACCCCATCAAAATTTTTTCTTTTCCGATTCAAGGTGCGTAGATTCCAAAAATGCAGTGTCCGTACGCCGTCCGCCGTACGCCGTATCACGTGTACCGGCTTCATTTTCGGTCTAAAAAATTCGTTCTTTCGCACATAAGCTCCATTTGGGCCCTAGTTGTGTCCCGAAACTTTTCAACCCGATTGGAATATACCTAGTGGTGTTATGAGTGAAAATGTGTGTAAAAATAGGTAGGTACCTACTTTTTGCGTTTTAGCAACATGTTAGTTACATGAGCTTTTGAGGTATCTTTTTCCATGTTTTTGGGGACGAGAAGACCGAATACGAAGTCGATTTTGACCAAAGACGCGGAAATTGAGGTTTTACCAAAGGTTCAGCTCCCAAAATTGGTTTTTATGAGTCAAAAATCTGGAAAACTGTCTGAAATCACCATCAATGTGTATAATAACATTAGAAAAAGTGTAACCAGGTTAATCAAGACCATTAAATGGCACTACCAATGATCAAAGATGATCTGAAAAAAAAAAAGAAAAAAAAGCGTACCTATTTCATGTTTTGGGGGCCAAAAATGGTGGAAATCATCAGAAATAGCTATTTCAATTATTTCACATGAATGAAACAATAAATTTAACAGCCAACAAGAATTTCTAGAACTCCAATAGAATAATAAACCCATGTGACAAGGACTTTGCAGCGTTTTTGGAATCTACGCATCTTGAAACGGAAAAGAAAAAATTTTGAGGGGGTGTTATAAAAATTTTTTGCTAAGCGAATACATAGGTGTATTATTCACAGAATAATAAACCAAAACCGTGTTGTGAGGGTTACGGCTGGAAAGAGATCCCTGTACCGACGGCCAGAAGGGTACGACTCAGCCTCTGCCACTGCACCACTGCCCACCTCCTATAGGAGCTGCAGAGGTCTGTTGGCTGGGTAAACAGATCCTACGTCTGAGGTACTCGTCATTGCCGTCATGCTTTTTGCTGCTCTGTCCGCCGCCTCATTTCCTATTAGGCTATTATGGGACTAAATCCAGCACAGGATGCGGATACATTGCAGAAATCCTCCTTCAATCGCATTGACTTGGGAGGACAGGTCTAGATTTTAGTGCCCGGGGATCCATTGAACCGATGTTCGCTCCCCGATTTCCTCTATACCAGATTTCTAGCGATATCGTCAGTATGTAATTGGTCCCTTTCCCCGTGAGAAATCATGCCAGAAGCTGGTAGCTCGGTAGATTGGTTAGCTGGTGGATCGGATCATGACCAGTTAGTGCCTCCTTCTAGGACTCTGATCTCGTTAAATGTAAATTCTTGCAGCCACCTCCAAGGTAACTATGTACATACCTACATCGTCAACGAGTCAAACAAATAAACAGGCAAAATAAACAGGCAAAATACAACATAACAATCGTAATAAACTATCAGATTTGGAAGACTATAAGTGAAAAAGTCCTCCACGCTATACAAACATTCCTTCTTGAGTTTTGTTTTCAGCATCGTCTTGAAGCTTTGGAGTGGGCACTCCCTAATACTCCGGTAGGTGACTGATCATCTTGGCGCCCAGATGCTTCCAGTGGTTTTGAGTCCTTGTTAGACTGGCTCCTTGTGTGGTTGGCTCATATTCTCAAGCTCCTTGGTCCATGGGAACTAATTAAAACTGCGGACGGGCGGAAATTTTTTTATTCAGTATTCGTATCCTGCGTCCCTTGAAACGTAAACTGTGAAATTTGGGGGGGGGGGGGGTGATTTTTCGTTTTTTTTTGTTTTGTTTTTTTTTCATGGTCGAATCCAACGGTTCGTTGTTCGAAATAACGAACCTAAAAACCAAAATTAAACCAAATAAATAAACCAAAAAACCAAAATTTAAAATTTAGACGAAATATTAGTAACGGCAAATGAAAGGAAGAGTTTGAAGATGAACAATTTTCAAAAATACAATGACCAAACATTGATTCAGTAAAAGTGGAACAAAGCGTGAGTCGAGGCAGAAAAAGACTTTCAGTAATCACACAAATTTTCACAGAACAAAATGGGTCAATATTATAGTTTTCTGGGTGAGTGCGTTGGTCTCAATCGTGATCGTGGGTGAGCTGGAGACAGACTGAAGGCGACGATACTCCCTGATTAGCTAAATTGAAAGGGGGTCAACGTTTAGGGGGTTAAAAAAAATCGGTAAAAACAGCTAAAATCGCTAGCAGTTGATATAAAATCACTGAAAGTTCGCTGTGGAAGGGCGAGTAAAGACGGAAAAATACCATTTCAGTTGTTCTTCACACAGAATAGGGGTCAAATTTGGATTTTTTGGTGTCAAAAATTGGTCTTACGGGCTAAAATCAATATTAATTCACCTGAAGTTGTGTGGGATGGTGAATCACGACTGAGGAAATATGTCGATGATAAAAATATTTTTCGTAAAAACCAGTGGGTCAAATTAGACTTTATAAGGGTTTAAAATCGGTAAAAATGGCTGATCTTGCGAATCAGTTATACAATTTTATGAAAAGTGGTATGGTTTCTCGCTATATCATCTTTTTACACAATAGCACGAGTCCTTTGAAAATTCGCTGTTATACCCACGCTGCATGACTAGAAATTATTTTAATTTTATAATTCAACTCGTGGTAGTCTATTCATTATAGTACCGTTTATTATTATGATTTTCAGGCATTGATGCCATGTCACTTGCATTAGGTATATTCTACTGTTCACAGTGTCACGACACTTATTATTATGATTATACCTTATGATTTTACAAATGTAAGGAAGACAAGCTGGATTACCCCTTCGTTGTACAGAGTTGTGCTATTTCGGTACAACGTCTCCACCTCCAATAGATAACTCCGATATAAATACATTTATGTGTAAAAATATATAGTGGGTCAAATTTGAGTTTTTGCTAGGCAAGTTAAATAAAATTCGGTAGCAACTGATGAAAATAAATCATCGAACAATTGAAATAAAATCGCCAAAAGTGTTATATGCTAGCGACTTGAGACGGTAGAGACCATTTCAGCAGTCAAAAATACATTCCGTTGAAGAGTCAAATTCAGTTTTGAGGATAAAAATTGGTAAAAATGGCTCAGATTCCAAAATTGATGGTATTCACTAAAAGTGGTAAAGCGTTGTATATCCGCACTGGATTTTAGCGCCACGAGGTAGGTAGGTAGGTAGCTAAAGCATTTTGACTCGAGACGGTCATATGAAAATTTTGACGGGAGTCAAATACCGCTAACAATCGGTAGCAGTGGCTAAAATCACCTAAACTGCTTATAATATATACTAATCACCAAATGGTGACTAGAGGTTAAAATTGACTATTGCAAAAAATAATAATAATAATTTAAAAAATAATTGAAAAAATGGTTTGAATTTGAGTTGCTGTGGATCAAGAATTTCATACAATTGGTAAAAACAGCTGAAAACCATCAACAATTGCTAATTCTCATAAATGTTTGACCTTACGGATACCTGCCGACTTCTGGTTTCTTAACAAACAAAAAACGCTTACACAACGGTTTATAATTACCTATAGATGCCCCTTCTGCGTAGATCACTGTTTTCTGTGGTCAATACCTTCCCTCGTGCTGCGCCCAGGGAAGTCCAGAATTGAGTGCTGGAGCCGGCCGGGGAATGACACATAAATATTCGGTGGATTCAACAATTCTGTCATTAATTATTTATCGTTATTCATGGAGTATAACGATTGTTCAAGATACAAATGTATCTACCTATCAACAAAATCCAAAATAACCACCTTTCTTCAAATGAAATAATATCACGGAACAACCAATCGATTTCATAAAACCATACGTGATTATAGTCAGGTGTTCCCTAGCTATGATACCTGGGCCGTACCATAACGTTTCATTCACGATCATGTTGATGAAGCTTTTCGATCCGAACGAACAGCTGGACGTACAATGCTCCGGGTGGTCTCAAAACATTCGAGATCAAATTAAAAACGTAAAAAATACCATACCCTTCTATTGAATGTTTTCGAGCTAAATTTCGATCGACTGCGTTCGGGAAATTTCAACCCCTATTTTTCACCCCTTAGATATGACTGACAGTAACGCCGAGCTTCACCGACCAACTAGTCCCCAAACGGGACCTACAAACCAAATTTCATTAATTTTGGTTCATGTTAACTAAGGAAAGTGCGAAGTACGGCGGACGGCGAACGGACAGATTTTTTTAAATTCCATTTTCGGATTCTACGTAATTTGAAACGGAAACCATCATTTTTGAGGGGGATAATTCCCCCCCCCCTCCCCCCACAAGCTCGTTTAAACAAACCAAAATCCGCGTACTTTAAAAAATTTTGGGCCTAATGCAATGACGCGCTAACATTGAGGAGACGTTGCTAGGGTGCGTGCTAAGTCTCACTCCGAGTTCACAAGCCATCAGTACCTACCACCCTCTCTACACACATTCGCTGCTGGAGAATTACAAATCCAAAATTCCTATTTTACCGGAAACTCTTCGGAACGGATCCGTCCCTCCTTGGCCATTGGGTCAAGAGGAGATTTTATTAAACCTATATAACCTGTGTCTCCAGTACGCTTCATCTATTGACCGAGAGAAAATATTTAGTTTGGCTTATTTACTACAAGTGTATATTGTTTGACGAGTGTTGACAAATTATTAACTTTGTGTACAGAGCTACTTGAGTGCGGGGCAGTAGCTCCCTCCGTCTCATACACTCATACACTCTACTGAGGATTTCCTTGATTTCACTGTGGGTTGCCATTGAGTTAAATGATGGTCCGCAAACACACTATATCACCTCATCCTACACTGAGTCTTATGTCAATGATTCGTTTAATCTTCCTTTTCACTGTCCATTGTCGATTTATTGCGGGATCATTAAGCTTGATTGAAACACCGGAGGCTACAATAAATAAAGCGCTGTAATATGTTCATGTGATTTTTTGATATATCACTTTCACTGCAACGAGTTGAGGAATTATTTGCGTTGTTGAAAAACGATAAAATTGCGATCGGGAACGTTTCCAGATATTTCGTTATCGCTTTATTACAACAGATTCTCTCGCTGTTCCGAACCTCCTCATTTTTCGGGTTGGTAGTTTGTTTTACTAAAATGATGGCGAGTTCTCTCTCATCTGTCGTAGTGGTTGGTAGTTTTCGTCTAAGTGGTAAACGAGTTCCTCAGTGCCAATTGAACAGAGAGCTGGCAAACTGATAAATAGTGCACGAAAACTAGGGGAAAAAAACATTTACGGTATTGTTGTTTCTTGAAAGCAGTTTCTCAATGCCAACTGAACAGAGAGACTAACTGATAGATATTGCACGAAAACTAGGAAAAAAAATTTACGGTAATCTTGTTTCTTGAAATCAATTTTGGAAGGGTTGTTGATAAAGATGCCGTGGCATAATAATAAATAAATATTTAGAAGAAAACATATGCATCTATTGAGCAAATAGAAAAAAGTATAAACTATACATCATCCAAACGCTTAATAGTCGAATATCTGAGAAACGGTAGTATGTAGTTATATACCTACCAACCCTACATATTTGTTAACAACAAAATTGAGCGATTCTATCGAAGATACAGTTGTGAGATTCATTTCAATCCAAAAACTGTAACGGTGAGGACCAGTTGGTGTCCTCACCGCCAGAACTGTGTACGTAAATGCGCTTCCAACGTTCCGTTGAGGATAGTAAGCATTGTTTGAACCCTGTTCGTTTAACGATTTATCAGACCGTTTGAGGTCCTGTTAGATTAATACTTTGCTGAGCCTTAAACAGGGATTTATAAAAGCCCATGTATTGTATTATACGACATCATACAATACATCAAGTCTAAATTAAGTCTAAATACCCTCGTGCAATGCCATTGCGAATGAAGCAACAGTAGATGTGCGCATGGGCAAAACCTAAATCCTATCTGAAAAATTTTCGGAATTTTCCGAAAGAATAAGCTAGGTACTGCAATGAGTCCAAACTTTTTAGTACAGGAATTTTGGGAAAATGTCGACTCCTTGCCGTTGGAGAGCATTCTGAATCGAATCCTAGAGTTGGCGAGTTAACCCCACTTTACTTCGAAAAATCGCTCAAATGGTCATGCTACGTGACTGGACCTTCTTACTCTGTAACGCGAGGCAGCCAGACGTTTCTATCGCAGTTACAAAGTTGCCAGTAACATCTGATATACAAATATGCGACTGTTGCTCCGCCCCGGACACAATTTCCATAAAAATCTCTAACTTACGTCTGCGCACGCGCGAACGTGAAATCCTTGTGAATTGTGAATCCTCTTCACTGTATCTGGAAGTGTTCATAGTGTCCATCAAACCAGTAATTCTGGGATTAGAAACGAAACAAGAGAGTTTGCGCAACAAGAAGTTAGGCAGGTTACCTACAATATAATCTAGAGCAGCGGTTCCCAACCTTTTTTCTCATTCGCACCCCCCAGCAACTCAGTTTCAGCCGGCGCACCCCCGCCGTACGTAAATACCAAATAGATCTGTATAGTAAAGGCGCTGTGTCAGAAGTTGATTTATAACAGACTTGAACAAAACAAACAAAAAAAAAACAAAAAAGTATACACACATTTTATTTTATAAGTATATATATAATAGTATAAAATATAGTGTATAAGTATGCACACAGATTTGAAATAAAGTTTGTAGTAAAAACAATGCACATGAGCATCAAGGTAAATGTAACACAGGTAGGTAGGTAGGTAACTAAAGAGATCGAAAGAGTAGGAGTTACATAATATGTAACTATAATAATATAATGTTATAATATTGCAAAATTACATTATTGACAAGAAGACAGGAATGAGACTAAATTAGACTAGCCCGTAAATTTATAAATGAATAAATAAACGAGTAATTTTGGGGCAAATTAATGAGATCCTTGAGGCTGTATCGTGGTACACATTTTTTTGAAATCTGGTTCAATTGTGGACAAGTATACCCTCAAATCTATGCTTCTCTTCCTCCCCTTCTCGGCGCGTCACTACATCCCTCGCACAAAAAAGATTTAGGTCCTGTCTTTTCTCAACATCTACTTTCAAGATAAAAAATATTAAAAATGTGTGGGTACACCCCATTCACACTTGAGTAGATCAGTTCACAGTTGGTTGTGGTAGCGGTGGTGTGGCAAAAGAACAAAAAATATTAATCAAATTTTTTCCCAAAAATGTCCGCCATTACTCTATTTTTTCCACGCACCCCCAAAGGGGCTCCCGCGCACCCCCGGGGGGTGCGCGCACCCCAGGTTGGGAATCGCTGATCTAGAGGGCCAAGTTTCGCAAGCGTAAGCTTTCTCGCAGGCGTACGTAGAATGAGATATCCTTCCCCGCAGGTAGCCTTGTCGTTTGTTTCATGAATATATGAAGGGGGAAAACTTCTCTGTGTAATTCAAAAACTTCATAGATACAAGGCATACCTCCGTGGACAGTAATATATTATATACCACATAAATAAATAATATAACAAGATAACATGCCAATAATAAAGATAGAGGTCAAAAAAGTTAATTTTAGAAAGTGTGAAGTATGTGATAGGAAGTAGTTTATGAAAATCGGGAATTGAGAGGTAGAGTCAGGAAAAAGCTGAATGGTCGGATGTAATAATATAATAATGTCATACGCGGACGGGTGTATTATTTCTTCTGTATAGGTATTTCCCTAGCTGTGTATTTCAGTTGCCAAGAGAAAGACAGCATACTCGCTCAGCATTCCTTCTTTGTGCTAACGTAAACAGTATATTCCTTCTCCATGCTTCACTTTTTAATAGCCGTTCGTACAGCAAAGCCAGCTGTTCGCATAGTTTTTGTATCGAATCGAATGTGCCAATGGAGACAAAGGCGCATTAGGTGCAATGAGATGCTATTACATCCGTTTGCTTCACTAACGTTTTGGTTTTGAGTTTGAAACTCGTTTTCCAGCCGCTGCGTTCATTCCATTCTCGAAATAAGACGTTATCGCCCGAGCTAATCTTATGGAAAAGTTCTTTCGATAAGAATAATCTCTCGTTACCAGCTCGAGCCGTGAATCATTCGTCGTACCACGTAAAATCTGCTCCAAACTGGTTACCTATAGAAGGATATGACAATTTCATAGCATGACACGGGCTTGGCCCATTAAAGCACGTGGGATCCATGGGTACGAGGAACCTGCAATCGGGGTTTTTTCTCTCTCACAGAAGTGGTCAAATTCCACATCTGACGACGCTGAACACTCGATCACCTTTTTTCTCATTTTTATAATTTTACCAGAGTTGTTCAATAGGAAGCAACATTCAACATCGGTTTTCATAGCTTTTATGGCTCGTTTTATGATATACCTACCTAGACAGGGAAATGACGGTGCAGCAACGAAGATGATGCTAATCTAGGTATTCACGGTTTATCTAGGATTTAGGGCGTGTATATTAATGGAAAGTGTTGGTTGAGTGAATAGGTAGGGTATAAAAATTCCAGTCAGACCATGACCATATGAGCGAAGTATCGAAGTAGCTTAACTACTCAGTTAACCCTTCAATTTACAACATTATCAACAATTTCAACATAAAAACCACACATATACCTACTAATTTAGTGCACTTTAGACGCTTTTGATATTGAAACAATTGTGTACTGTACTACACTGTGTGGGAAAACTACCATCTCCTCCTTTTTTCGAATAATACACTACAATTTATTCAAATTTTGAATATTTTTAAGGAACATACCTACTCAATTTTGGTTTATTATTTTCAATAATAAACCTTTGGAGTCGAGCATGGAAGAAAATAATAGTAATAACCCCCTTTAAACTTTGACGGTTTCCGTTTCAACGTACGCAGAATCCGAAAATGGAATTTAAACATTTTCTGTCCTTTCGCCGTAAGCCGTACACCGTACTTCGCACTTTTCGTAGTTACCATGAACGAAAATTAATGAAATTTGGTTTGTAGGTCCCATTTGGGGTCTAGTTGGTCCGCGAAGCTCGGCGTTACTGTCAGTCTTATCTAAGGGGTGAAAAATAGAGCTTGAAATTTCCCGAACGCTGTAGCTCGAAAACGAAGCGAGCTCGAAGCTTGAGAAATTTTTGAGACCACCCGGAGCATTGTACGTCCAGCCGTTCGTTTTCACCGTAAGGCTTCGTCAACATTATCGTGAAACGGTATACATACGGCCCAGATATCGTATGAAATCGAGTTGGCTGTTCTGTGATATTATTTAACTTGAAGAAAGATGGTTATTTTGAATTTTTGTAATAGGTACTTTTGTAACTTGAACAAACGTTATGCTTCATGAATAACATCAAATAATTACTGAATTATTAAATCCTGCGCATTTTTATGAAACTTTAGTTCCCAGGCCGGCTCAAATGCTCGATTTAGGTCTTTCCTGGGGGGGGAGCGCGAGGGTAGGTTTTGACCACAGAAAATAGTGATCTACGCAGAAGGGACGTGTAGACATGTAAATAATAAACCGTTGTGTAATAATTCAGCGTTTTTGAGCTGGTCTTTGCGGGAAATAATTTTTAGATATTGACTGTTTATCTGCCACGAGCTGCTATCCTAAAGAATTTGAGGCTATTTCATAGCAATGTTTAGTATGCTTTTTGTTCCCCTGTGAAGTTTTTATTAAAGGGTGTTTTTTTTCAAGTTTTCAGCACTGAAGAGTATTAACAAATAACTCAAATGAATGGCACAGAAGAAAACTTGGACCTATTTGTGGCCGAGTCTCGACAGCGCATACGCCATCTCATTGGTAATTAAGTCGATGATGTCATCAATTGTTGGTACGGGGTACATTCACGGAATTGCCCACGTTTCTTCTGGGGAGAGGTTTGTTTGGGAAGTGGTCGGATGTTGGGTCGTGAAAGCGCTAATAACACGACTTGGAAAGAGACGCATAATGTATCTACTCGTACCTTTACCTATGATACTTTACTTATTCACAGCCAAGTGTTAGCTTTGAACCCACGAAAAACCTCGAAGGACAAGTGGATGCCCTTAGAGAGCGGAAGACCACCCAGGTCGACCAGGTACGACAGCTTAGCCTCTGTTTCCTTAGGAACCGAAAAGGGTGGACGCGGTGGGGGTGCGAGCTGGCTTTTATTTATACAGTCACACACGCTGGCACCACTCGAATCTTTGTCTCATTACATAACTTGGGAAGTCTCGGTCACGTTTTCCAGTCAGGGGCCGACCCTCTCAGGACGGCCTACCTGCCTGGTTTTCCCTTCTGCTGGACACCTTACTCCGACGCTCCAACGATCGTTTCACGGTACGTGGGATATCTGGCGAGAGTTTGAACTGGTAAACGCGACGTCCAGAAAGTTGCCATAGCCGCGTGAGACAAGCAGGGCAGGAAAAAAAGAGGAAAAAACTACAGGATACAAATGGAAAAGTCTATTTCCACGTAAACTAACAAACTGTAGACCGGTTTCGGTTGTTAAACCATCATCAGTGCACAATGGAATTAAGCAGGGCAGGCCCAATAGAGCAACCAACGCCAACAAAGAGGGCATTTTATACCCCAAGGATTTCTCTCAGACTCATCCACCCATCAACTCTTGTAGCAAACCTTTTTGGTTTATTATTTTGCGTGCCATATTAGGCACCTGCTGCGAGTCCTCCAAGAGATAAGATAGTTGAGAACTGAATGGAGTACATCCGTATATTCGAAGTGCATGGATGAAAAGTCTTCGTGGAATGCATTTGATAGTACATTATTGGGTGAGTAGGTGTACTTCTTTTTTTTATTGGCATTAATTTCTCATACAGCCATACAAAATTCTAATTTGTACACGTGTAAATTAATTTCTTTGATAAATGCAAATACTTCTTCATGAATTAATATATCTTTTGGTTTATTATTTTCAATAACAAAACTTTGGAATCGAGCATGAATAAAAAAAATTTAAGCCCCCCCCCCCCCCCCTCAAAATTCGTTGGTTTCCGTTTCAAGGTATGTAGAATCCGAAAATGCAACAATTCTGCCCGTCCGCCGTACGCCGTACTTCGCACTTTTCTTAGTTACCATGAACCAAAATTGACGAAATTCGGTTTATAGGTCCCATTTGGGGGTCTAGCTGGTCCTCGAAGCTCGGCGTTGATGTCAGTCATCCCTATGGGGTGAAAAATAGGGGTCGAAATCTCCAGGACGCCGTTATCTCGAATTTTTTTACGTTTTTAAAATAGCTCTCGAACTTGGGAGTTTTTTTAGACCACCAGGAGCATTGTACCTACGTCCAGCCGTTCGTTCACAGTAAGGCCCAGAAACTGGCTCCGACAGGGTTCTTCAACAGCAGGGTGAATTAAGCTTATGCTTCATGAATAACTACAAATACTTAATTAATGATTTAATTATTCAATCCCGCTCGTTTGTATGACACTTTAATTCCCGGGCCGGCTCCAGTACTCCATTTAGGGCTTTCCTGGGTTTTTATGCAGGATTGTACTATAGTTAAAAGGATTTCCTATATTCTTCTCAATGTTGGTAAATAATTTTTTTCTTTGATCACTGAAGGTTTGGAATTCCATTATTATGTGCTTCAGAGTCACCCAAAAAACATATCTGTGTTACTTGCAAAACCGACAAAAGCTGTTTAAAATTCAAAAAACGAGTTAAAGATGAAATCTTATAGAAATTTATTTCTTATCTTTTCTTAGTTAGAAACTTTTTTTTTTTTTAATTAGAAAACTTCGGGTTCATGCACACCAAGGTGAATTTTCAACCTGTGCTCAAGCAAACATAGACTTTACAACCAATCATGGAGCTCGCTTTCGTCATGAAACCCCTGCCTCTCCACCTTCAATATGATCAGCTATTCCGGTACATAATACATTTAAATGGGACATTTCTTGACACCCGACTGTCAGCGTTCTAATTCAACTCTCCTATCAGAATTTTTAATGCAAAAACAATTGCATTTTCTTAAAATGGATATGTAAAACACGAATCCTGGAAAAGTCATATGGGAACTAAATTATTTTTTCACAGATATAAACTCATATGAACGTTTATATTGATTACTAATATACTCAATGCTCCTTTAACGTTATTTTAATGCGGAAAAAAAATCTGTAAAACCTGCTTTTGAACATTTCCTACATTCTTCTCAATGCTGGTAAATAATTCTTTTCTTTGATCACTGAAGGTTTGGCATTCCATTATTACGTGCTTCAGAGTCTCCCAAAAAACATGTCTGTGTTACTCGCAAAACCGACAAAAGCTGTTTAAAATTCAAAAAACGAGTTGAAGATGAAATCTTGTAGAAATTTATTTCTTATCTTTTCTTAGTTAGAAACTTATTCCTTAGTTTTTTTTTTTTTTTATTAGAAAACGCTGAGTTCATGCACACCAAGGTAAGTTTTCAACCTGTGCTCAAGCAAACATAGACTTTACAGCCAATAATGGAGCTCGCTTTTGAGCTCGCTTTCCTCATGAAACCCCTGCCTCTCCACCTTCAATATGATCAGCTATTCCGGTACATAATACATTTAAATGGGACATTTCTTGACACCCGACTGTCAGCGTTCTAATTCAACTCTCCTATCAGAATTTTTAATGCAAAAAAAATTACATTTTCTTAAAATAGATATGTAAAACACGAATCCTGGAAAAGTCATATGGGAACTAAATTATTTTTTCACAGATATAAACTCATATGAACGTTTATATTGATTACTAATATACTCAATGCTCCTTTAACGTTATTTTAATGCGGAAAAAAAATCTGTAAAACCTGCTTTTGAACATATTTTTCAAGTTTATGATTTAAATTTATAACCGATCCTAACGGGTTTTGCAGAGAAGTAAATTCCGTGCAATTGAGCACCAAAAATAGGTAATAATTTTTGCTGTCTGCTAGGGATTTCCAAGCGACGGATATGTTTAAAAAAAATGGGCTTTATTCGGTTTACTTTACCTGTTCAAGTTGTTGCTACAACCGTATCGTATTGTTCATCACTAGTATTTTCTAAAAGTTAGCAACGTAAATTAAGTGTATGTACCTATAGTAACAAAACTAACTACAAAACTAACTAAAACAAAATCAGATATTGCGGAACATGTTTTAAACTGGCATGAACATCATGTTTTCATAGATCTTGAGATCCAAACCAAATAATATAAAAATGGTTTTTCGTCGTTAGTCAAAATTCTGGCATGGGTACCTTTTTCGCAGAGACACTCCTCATACATGTTCATGTGCCGTTACAGGCAATAACTGGACTTGTCTACCAGATAAATTTCGGGCAAAATGTTCGAGTTTTCAAACGAAGGAATGAGTTTAGGATTTTTGAGAGTAAAAAGTGGGTCGAATATTAGTTTTTTGAGTCAAAAAACGATGGCTACAAATCGCTACGAATTTGTATAAAATCATCGGAAGTGATATAAAATGAGGACAAAGCACTTGCTGTGGCAAACAAAAGTTTGAGTTTAGAGATGGTCAGTTTTCGAACACAGAAAAATGTTAAATTGGGCGGGTCAAAAACAGGTATACAAATGAACCATATCACTCGCGATGAAATCGTGGAAACCCATTTCGAAGAATAAAAACGGAGTTACTGAGAGGTTGTATATGTCCACTTTTACACGCAAAATGCACTGTTATACCGGTTTCGATGATTAAACCATCGTAAGTAACAAACAATAACTAATAATAACTAATCGTCAGTAACAAACAATAAGTTATTTTTTGTTACTGACGATGGTTCGATAACCGAAACCGGTATAACAGTGTATTTTTCGTGTATTAGTGGAAATAGGCAACCTTTCGATAGAAGGGTTTTTTGGTATTTAGGCGTACGAATCGCAGAAAAACGTAAAAAATAACCTGAAGCTTCGCAAATTCGCTCATAAGGTCATGTGCTGCATGATGTTTTTGTTACACACCAATCGAGCGAAATATCACATTTTTATAGCTTAACTACGTCTTCAGTACCCAGGTTCGCAATGAAAAGCCACTTATTCGCTGTTTCACATAAACTCGTATTACCCATCAGAATAGTGTTGATATTGAACATAATTCCGCAAGAATTTTGCGTCTGAGACGCAGAACGCTCGAAGAAATATTGAGGGGCATTTTCCTTCTTCTCGACAGATTCGGAGGCTGAATGATGAAATCCGTGATTATGATGTTTTATGACAACGAGAGGGATTTGACTCGAGCAAAGATTTGTTCTATCCTTTCTCCCGCTTTTGACGTCTCCTTAACGTTATTATGATCATGCGGCGATGATTCTGTTTGGTGAGTGGAAATACAACCACAACATCCTCCTCAGAGCCGAGGCGTTGCTATGACGACCCCTCTCTAAGGAGGAGGAAACTCACCCTCGAAGTTTGACTTAGCCCTCTTCCAATCTACGAGTAACTCAGCTGATACTCTTGGCAAAACCTCACCGTTATAGTTGGGTATCCCTAGCCGCCTGGACTCAATTCAGGTAACAAAAACAATTTAAAAAAAAGAAATAAAAACAAAACAAAAACAAAAAAATGAAGCCTGTAGACGTGATACGGCGGACGGCGTACGGCGGACGGCGGACGGACATTGCATTTTTGGAATCTACGCACCTTGAAACGGAAAAGAAAAAAGTTTGAGGGGGTGTTATAAAAATTTTTCGCTGAGCGAATACATAGGTGTATTAGGTATTCACAGAATAATAAACCAAAACGAAAAAAACTCTACCAATTCTTCCAGATCCACTGCAGTGCATGAATGACCTGGAAGTGGATTTTACACCATATCCCTATATGTACCTGTATTACCATTCCGAACGAAAACTTCTGATCGCTTTTGGGAGGAGAAAAATGTATCCATGTTCTCTAAAACCATAACACCACTGTCGTGGTCCCTCAAATGTAACATAAATATACCACTCTCATGTAGTTTATAAAATTTAACCAACAAACAAGAGAAAAGCGAGCTGTGCGACGCCTCGGTTGAAGCCCAGAAGGGTTCCCCTCCATCGAACTCCCAACGTCTCTCAACGGCCGTCAACGATCACTGACAGGCGGGGGAAGAGATCGAGGCACCTTTAAAAGGCGCCCGGCTCGCCCAGCTCTTCATTCTACGGATCACACTCCTACCTGCAACTTCTCCCTCACTTACCTTGGGCCTCCTCTCACGCCTACCCTTCCTTCTCCCTTAGCATCTTCTATGGTGGTAACCGTGGGATGCTTTACCCTCTAACACTCACTGTGGTGATAACCACACCACTATGAATAACACCATTTATGGGTGTTAGCCATCCATAAAAGACTCCCAGGGGGCACATCCTCCTCTCTCCTGCAACCTACCCAAGCCTACCCTACCTACCGCTCACTACATTGGTGAACCCTCAACTACAGATCACCATAATCACGTTTTGCGTGTCAGAACATTTTGAACAACTTTGGTCCTGACTGGGAACTCGGTTCCCATCGTTTCTGTGTCTGTCTGTGTCCGCGAATCCTTACCGCGAGCATACATATACGAAATTTTGATGAAACCTGCTCAAATTCTGTTCGATGCCAGGTTTTAAATTGATCTCGAACTTGAGAATTTTTTGATACCACCTGGAGCTGTGTACGTACAGCCGTTCGTTTGCGCGGAAAAGCTTCGTCAACATGATCGTGAATGAAGCGGTATACATCGAGCCCAGGCATCATTGCTAGGGAACACCTGATTATAATCACGCAAGGCTGAATGAAATCGAGCTGGTTGTTCCGTGATATTATTTCATTTGAAGAAAGTTGGTTATTTTGGATTTTGTTGATAAGTAAACTTTTGTATCTTGAACAAACGTTATGCTTCAAGAATAACAACAAACAATCAATGATAGTTGTTGAATCCACCGAATATTCATGTGTCATTCCCCGGCCGGCTCCAGTACTCGATTTTGGACTTCCTTGCGGGGAGCATGAGGGTAGGTATTGACCACAGAAAACACCGATCAACACAGAAGGGGCATGTATAGGTAAATAATAAACCGTTGAGTAATAATTTGCAGCGCTTTTTGGTGTTTCATAGCTCCGTTGCAAACGGGTCGTGAAAAAAAACTCAGATAATCTCTCAGAAAAGGTAAATTATTACACAACGGCTCATCAACCAAGAAGGGGCTGGATTTTGTTGATCGGTACTTTTGCAACTTCAACAACCGTTGAAGTATTATTGATGGGCACGTTATTACACAACGGTTCATAATACTTGACCACGAAGGTAGGTATTGACCACAGTGATCTACGCAGAAGGGGCATCTATTTCACTCCACATCAACAATTTTCCTTCAGAACTTCATTATTTGGGTTTCTTTTTGCCGTTTTAGTTACTGCTTGTCATCGACAGAATTATTTTAGCAACATTTAACTCGTGATTTAGATATGTGCCTAGTAACGAGTGCGGGGTTAGGTACTAATCTACGGAGGGTCTGCGATCTACATAATATGTATAGACTAGTACATATTATTTAGACGGGTTATCTATACAGAGAGCTGTGATCTGTAACACAAGGGTATTCTGTACAAAATAATAAACCGTCGTGCAGGGATTTGCAGCGTTTTTTCTTGTATTAGTCGAAACAGACTGTTTTTCAATAGCTCCGTTTTTCTTTTAAATGGGTTTCCACAATTTCCTCGCGAGTGATTTAGTTTGTTCACGTCAAATTTCATGTATAACAACAAATGTCGATACGAGGAAGCTGTGTGCCATTAAACTTGGCAGACTTCTTGTGGTGGGGGGGGGGGGGGGTACTGCTAGTGCTAAGCTATTTTAGACATAAGAACTTAAAGTATGTGAAGTTCAGCGCCAAATTTCCAATAGGCATAGCATTTTCCGGACGACCCCAGTGTTGCCGCTGTGTGCGTGGACGGTTCCTGGATTTGTTCAAGACTTAAAATCTAAACACACCTAAATAAGCGTGGTGCGTTGGACTCCGCTCGCGATCTCGTAGCAGGACTGGATACGAGCGCTTTGGGTTCGCAGACTACCACTGTGAATCCCATTGTCCCTCCGCAAACAAGAGGTTACCGGTTCGAATCCCTGACAAGGGAGGGCGCTTTGGGAAATCCCTTGCGTTGGGGGAAGAGAAGAATTTACAGGGGTCAGCGACGGGGAAGCTTTTGACGCTGGTTTCCGGATTGAGCTGTGGATTCTGCGTGTGGGACTTATGATGGAAAACACCATGTGGTGGCCATCAAGAGGGCTGAAGGACAAATGTGTCGCATTGTCTCGACTGCTGTCCCCAACAATAGCGAGCTGTTGTCACTTAGTAGCCAGCAGGTCAGTGGTGTACCGTCGCACAGTGTATCGACAATGCGGGAGGACTGAGCAAAGTTCTGATGTCTACCGGCTCCAGAGCTGCCTAATGATCTTCATAATCGGTCATTGTACATTATATTTTTGAAGTTCCGAAATATAATAAAATAATTTTCGTAACGTCACCAACACGACAACTGTAAAAGTATCTCTCTGATTATTTTTAAAAACATCTTTCCAAATCCCATTGCAATTCCAAATCTCAACTTTCTACTTAAAATCGGTAAGTAAAACTTAGAAAACAAATCAATATTATTTAGGTACACTTTTAAGTTGAACGAGAACAAATATTATATGATACCTATACTATACATACATGAGATATAAGTTTCTGCGGGAAGCCTTGGGCCACCTCGTCATGTAGCGCTTGGCAGTAAGTACCTATAGGTTTGTGATACATATCCTCAGAAAATGCCGGCGGGTACAGGTTTCACCCGCTTTTCCCGGGGATATTTTGGAAAATCTACCTACTACAAAAATTTTAAATTTTAACACAATAGGATTAGCTCCGAAACTGGTCGACAAGATCTTGGGTGCCCGTTCATGGACTTGACGTTTTCTCATGTTTATTTAATTAATGTGTTCTTGATTATGTACAAATATATTTAGAATTGAATTGAGCTATTTTTATATTGTTTGGAATCGATAAATTAATGTATGCAGGTACCTAAGCATCAACCTCCAACTACCCCTTTGCATCCATCAAGTTATTTACCCCTCATGTTCCTACTCGGTATTGAGTGTGTACGATTGTACTAATATTTTTAAATGACGAACTCGCTTGATCAATTTCTGGACTCGAATGAATTTTATTATTTATCAGAGGTAACTGCGTTGGGAGGAAAACATGTGGCGCGGAAATATAAAAACGAGGTAGAAAAACTAACAACAAAAATCATCTCCTAAGCGCCTACATTCACTCCCCCCTTAGCGTTTTCTTGTTCCTCTTGGTTCTTGTTAGCGAATTTTCAAAGAAAATGAAGCTATTGCAATGGCTTCGAAATTTAAATAATATAAATTTTTGGAAATTTTCTTCATAGAAATCCGTTTCAGACCATTCTAAAACGATTCCTGAAATTTAACACTTTTTTATATGTATATATATATATATATATTTATATATTTATTTATATATGTGTCACTCCAGACGATAACTCTCGATAGAATTGAGATAAACAGCTCAAATTTGCACAAAAAATCTATCTTGGCAATCGAAAGGCTAAGTTCGAAGATGGGCGAAATTGGCCTACTCTAAGGAGGGTTTTGGCGCATTTAAAGTGCGCAAAAATTACCCAAAAATCCCCAAAATGTTATTTTCCAACAAGTGACCCCTCATTTTAAAGGTTTTCGCACGCTGAACACGATGGTGGAATCGGATTTTAGATATCTTGATCCGTTCTCAAATTAGAGCATTTAAAGTGCGCAATAATTACCCAAAAATCCCCAAAATGTTATTTTCTAACAAGTGACCCCTCATTTTAAAGGTTTTTGCACGCTGAACACGATGGTGGAATCGGATTTTAGATATCTTGATCCGTTCTCAAATTAGAGCATTTAAAGTGCGCAAAAATTACCCAAAAATCCCCAAAATGTTATTTTCCAACAAGTGACCCCTCATTTTAAAGGTTTTTGCACGCTGAACACGATGGTGGAATCGGATTTTAGATATCTTGATCCGTTCTCAAATTAGAGCATTTAAAGTGCGCAAAAATTACCCAAAAATCCCCAAAATGTTATTTTCTAACAAGTGACCCCTCATTTTAAAGGTTTTTGCACGCTGAACACGATAGTGAAATCGGATTTTAGATATCTAAATCCGTTCTTAAATTAGAGCATTTAAAGTGCGCAAAAATTACCCAAAACTAGGATAATCTTTAAACTCTTACCCCCCCCCCCCACCCCTTAGAGTGGTCAGATTGAAATATGTGAGAAGTATTAATTGAAGACGAGAGTTCGAAGCAAAAAAGGGGGAGGCAAACGATTAGTACAACTCCTTGAATTTACCCACAGCGATCAAATAAATAAGCACTTAGTACAATTACGTAATAAACAAACGGTAGAATCAGGATGGACAAAACGTACAAATTAAAATAAATACGAAGAGAATATACATAGAAAACCAAATTTTAGACCGAAGTTTTCCTTTATTCAAAACCATAGCCATTAATTCGAATATTTCTTTGAAAATTCGCTCATTAAGTCATGCTGCATGACTGGTTTTTACTGTTGCATTCTTTTGTTGTTGTTCTGTTTGTGTCCTCTGGCTTTGACTTCTGTCTTGAGTTTGTCTTTCTTGATTCTGTCCTCTTTCTTTAACTTTTCTTCTTTTTTGAATTTGTCTTCTTTTTTGATTTTGTCCTCTTTCTTGACTTTTCTTCTTTCTTGAATGTCTTCTTTCTTGAATTCGTCTTCTGTCATTGTGTCTTAGTATATAATATACGCTGGCTTCTGTCGGTCAATCGAAACATATACTCGCGAACCCTTTGTGGAAGTTTTGGGGTCCGTTCGAGCTCTTGTACCAATTTCGGTTGATTTTTCTGTTCTGTAGGTTAACTTTCTGTATTTTTTTTTCTTTCTTCTTTATTTTTTATTTTATTTTATTTATTATTTTTTTTTTTTTTTTTCATTGCTCAACTTCAGAGTGTCTATCAGACGAGACCTCACTACTGGTGCGTTTTTCGTCTTATCTTTCGGATACTTGGTCCCAGACACTAAGGGGCAAACTATTGGTAGGTTTCTTTCTTGGGACTCTTCGCTTTCTTTGAAAAGTGTGATTAGGCGGTTTTGGTTTATTATTCTGTGAATAATACACCTATGTATTCGCTCAGCAAAAAATTTTTATAACACCCCCTCAAAATTTTTTCTTTTCCGTTTCAAGGTGCGTAGATTCAAAAAATGCAATGTCCGTCCGCCGTACGCCGTCCGCCGTACGCCGTCCGCCGTCCGCCGTCCGCCGTACGCCGTCCGCCGTATCACGTGTCCAGGCTTCATTTTTGGTCTAAAAAATTCGTTCTTTCGCACACATGCTCCATTTGGGCCCTAGTTGTGTCCCGAAACTTTTCAGCCCGATCGGAATATACCCAGGGGTGTTATGAGTGAAAATGTGTGTAAAAATAGGTACTTTTTGCGTTTTAGCAACATGTTAGTAAAATGAGCTTTTGAGGTATCGTTTTTCATGTTTTTGGGGACGAGAAGACCGAATATGAAGTCGATTTTGACCAAAGACGCGGAAATTGAGGTTTTACCATTGGCTCAGCTCCCAAAATTGGTTTTTTTTTAGTCAAAAACCTGGAAAACTGTCTGAAATCACCATCAATGTGTATACTAACATTAGAAAAAGTGTAAACAGCTGAATCAAGACCATTAAATCGCACTACCAATGATCAAATATGATCTGGGGGGGAAAAAAAAGTGTAGGTACCTATTTCATGTTTTGGGGGCCAAAATTGGTGGAAATCATCAGGAATAGCTAATTCAATCATTCCACATGAAAGAAACAATAAATTTAACTGCCAACAAGAATCTCTAGAACTCCAATAGAATAATAAACCCATGTGACAAGGACTTTGCAGCGTTTTTGCTTGCGTGTATTTGTCGGTGTGTGTAGAAGTGGCAAGATCGTATATGTTTTCCACGTAAATTTTGTCCATTTGCGCCAGAAGATAGTCAAATTTGGTCTGTTCGGCAGTGATGCGTTTCAATTTAAATTGGGCCTCGACTTGGTGGAACCATATATCAGGTTTTTCAGGCCAGAATGCCGGCAGTTTTACGCTTACGTCCGCTACGTGAGCTGCGTCTTCTGCTCCTTCCATCTTCTATCACTGTACGATTTCTCCGTTTCTTTTGAATCACGTCGGGGTCACCAATTGTACGATTTCTCCGTTTCTTTTTATCACGTCGGGGTCACCAATTGTACGATTGTACTAATATTTTTAAATGACGAACTCGCTTGATCAATTTCTGGACTCGAATGAATTTTATTATTTATCAGAGGTAACTACGTTGGGAGGAAAACATGTGGCGCGGAAATATAAAAACGAGGTAGAAAAACTAACAACAAAAATCATCTCCTAAGCGCCTACAAGTGTAAATAATGATCATTTCAGTAACCAAAAATACTTAATTAATTAATTCATTCATTTTTTTAAATGTGAATATTTGAAAACGGTGGAAATTGATCAATGTAGGATGTTAGTGGATAATGCCACTTGGGATTTCTCAATAGATCGGGTTGTATGCTCCAAAAATTCGTTCTTTAGGTCGTTCTGCAAGACATTCCTCACTGTGACCGGGTTCCTCCGATGTGACAGCGCTGCGTGTCCTGAAACTCTCTATAACGTTGGTTCAAAACGCTGAAAATAAAGGATGACCGAAGGTGCCGTGTTCCCTTGACCATATACCGACTTTTTCGTCGTTAACTCACGTTTCCGGCGGTTTTGGGGTTTGTCATGTATTATTTTTACGGGTGGAAGGCAAACAGAAAAAAAAAAAAACTTTCCGCGAGGAGAGCTCCAGGGAGTGGGGATCAAACACCTGGACGGACCCGACAAAAAGAATCGCCGTGTTCATTTTACCTGTCCACCTCTGTTGACTAATCTGAAAGCACATCTTCCTCCACAAACATCCCGCCCATACCTCACCATTACCGGCGGTATAAACAATAGACGTCGTCTCTTATGTCGTCGCCTCCCCCTTGTACACACACCCAGCACCGTATGTGTATTATACATACAATATAATGTACATATTGATACATCACCCCCCCTACCGTCGAAATATTTATTTACATGTAGATCCGTATATACCGGGTATCGGAGATCCGCCTTCGTCCACATATTATAAGGACATTACCTGTACACACATAAGGAGTATGTGCTTACCCGCTAAAGTGTTGTCATTGTCAATAAACACAATACAACGCCCGGCCCTTCCATACACTGCGATCAACCCCTCTTGACAACCCCGCCCCGTCGTTCCGCTGATTTCCTTTGCCCATAATGATCTGACAGCTGTTCAGCTTTTCTGTTTGGGGGATTTTTCAAACAATTTCAATATCACTGTAAGCTCTACTGATGACTTTTCTTTCCTATTGCTTCCGAGTACCAACAAACAGAACGCGGAAACGTTGAGATCAATTTTAGCATGAATATGCTTTAGCCGTGACCTAACTAGCCAAAAAAGCAATTTCGTAACGAAATTTCGTAACGAAATGTGGGACGACAACATTTGTAATGATTTTCACGTACAACCGATTCGTTGCTACGGAACTTTAACTTCGCCAGTTATCATCGTACAAAAATCGTTCACCACTCGTTGGATAGCTCTCGATTTACCTAACCATATTACGTTAACCACTGCGGAGTGCGTGGCCGACAAGCTGCGGTATGAGCGTGATTGTTTAAATAATTGTTTACACACAGGTGATCATTCTCACTAACGAGGTACGTGGTACGTGGTGTGGGTGCGGGAGGGGGCGCAAAGACATAAAATGTGGGACGACAACATGGATACCGATGATTTGTTGAATAATTACTGGATGAAGTATTGAAAACAAATGTGCAGCCTCACATAATGATACCCACATTTTGGGTCAGAGAAACAGCGAGGAGCACATCATGAGGTTAAAGCATATTCATGTTTTGTAATTTTAGCCAAGGGCTCTAAGAAGTACTCAGGCGAGGCACGCAGCGCCGAGTTTTTTTTTTCTTTTTTCTTTTGCATAGTTTATTTCAACGTTCAGCCAGGCGATGTACAGTAAGAAAATTGTTCAGAGCAGAGATTCAACATATTAGCTACATAATCTTTAAAATATTAAAAAATTATATGCTATAAAACATTATAAAATTGTACTCGCAAATGAAAATAATCACCACTTTGAAAGAAAAGTAATACCACAAAGTTTATTCTGATTATATTTCGATTTCTCTCTCGTTGACAAATAATGAATACAACTCCTTATACAGTTCTACATGCTCACTGCTCACTGGGTTCTGATAGTTAGAAGGTCTTATATTTACAGATTTATGTATTTTACTGAACATCCTTTCTCTGGCGACATTATATTTATAGCGGACACATCATGATAATGTGTTCCAGGTCCCATATCGGGTGACCGCAGTCACACGATTCGTCCTATATCCTTCTTATAAGAGTCACATTGCAGTGAGCAGATTTCATGGTTGGGTCTGAGTCGGCATATAACCTTAATGGCTCTCTTAGGCTTATTGGGGTTTTCGAACTATGGGATAAAATCAATTTTAGAGTTGATTTCTTTGTAAAAATTTTCCTTTCGACCCAATTCTGTATAATAACTGCCAATTTTCACGGGTTTCCCGTTTTGAAACTGCATAATACTCATCCTTTGGCATTTGTGTACCTGAGATTTCCCCTTCCTGCGCAGCGTTCTTAGCTGCCAGGTCCACCCTCTCATTTTAAAATAATCCTGCATGAGACTTCACCCATACAAAAATGTACATCCACCCCGGCCATTCTGCAGCTATTTACCACCTTTATTACCTCAACGACATGATTTTCGATAGGTATGGCGAAGACAGTGTTCGCCCAACCGAGCGAGTCTGTGCAAATTATGGCACTGTGAAACAAAGGTTGAGCGAACGATAGGACGTGTTTCAGGGCCAGGATGACTCCAATCACCCCGGCCGAATAACTGCTGCATTCCTCTGCTAACTTGTACTTCATAATTGCACCGGGATCCACACTTAAAACTGCTGAACCTACTAAACTACTTGTCTTAGACCCGTCTGTAAATATGAGTTTATAGTTTTGCCACCTGTGCTCGATGAATTCTGCAAAATTCGCATTTATTGCCGTCCTATCATCACGCGGTCGGAAACGAAGAACCTGGGTAGGCGATAAAATGCCCCCTTGGGCCAGGCCTGTAGAGCAATTACGCCAATCCTCAAGAATAACTTCCGTCTGCTTGACAAATTCACAATGTTTCTTATATTACATTGCTGGGATATTCCCATTGATCTCATGGAATCAGCCAGTATTCACAAGTTTACGTTATCATACGCTGCTCGTATGTAGGAGCTTTGTTCTCCACCAGTAAAATTTTATTGAGGTAGTACCATTACGATGGAGGTTAGTCACCTTGAAGTTGTTCAGATGTCTTTTCCCGAACCAGAACTTCATGCTACTTTTCATTCCCCCTTTTCCCTCTCCTGTGGGGAGGAGTGTAACAGTGTGGGCTGTTCTCGATACATTTTTTCTTCCGGTGGAGACGGAATCGGTTTTTGGGGAAGCCTAATCGATATCCCTTCTTAACCGGTGATAATCTCGCTGGTCTAGGAGGGGGGACTCTCGAGGGTCCACCCCCACTGTTACACTCTGTCACAGGTTTAGACACAAGCGAATTTTCAATCAAGTGGAAAAAGTCCAAATAAAAGCGGAAAAGGCCCAAACCTAAGAGGAACAGGTCTGAATCCAAGTGGAAAAGGACTAAACCGATTTGAAAAAGTCTCAACTCAATTAAGAAATACAATACCTATGTGAAAGAACGGTCGTAATGAGAATAGAGACGATGACGACGAGATGACAGAATCCAAATTTTGCCAAAATGTTTGTAGTGATGGTTGTTTGCTAAAATTGATTTTCAAGCACCAACAGTGGTGAAAAATGTTGTGGAAACATGAAAAAACTATTTCCAACAGACAACAATCTCTTTTCTTTTTTCTTGAAGAAAAATATGGGTCAAAAGTTTTGGTGGTCAAAACCGATACAAATTGTCAAAATTAGCTCACTATATTGTAAAATTTGCTCATATGGTCATGTTGCGTGACTCGAACTAGTTATTTCGTCGGGAAATTGCCCGTTCCGTGTTGCGGTAAACAAGAGAATCAATTAGGTAGGTATCTACTTTTACTATACTAAAATGGTTCGCTATACTATACTATACTACTTTACTATACTATACTACTATACTATACTATACTACTATACTATACTAGTTCAGTATACTATACTATAGGTACTATACTAGTTCAGTATACTATACTATAATATATTATACTATACTAGTTCAGTATACTATAATATACTATACTATACTGGTTCAGTATACTATACTATACTATACTATACTATACTATACTATACTAGTTCAGTATAATATACTATAACATATTATACTATACTAGTTCAGTATACTATACTATACTATACTATAGGTACTAGTTCAGTATACTATACTATACTATACTATAGGTACTAGTTCAGTATACTACATTATACTATACTATACTAGTTCAGTATACTATACTATAATATATTATACTATACTAGTTCAGTATACTATAATATAATATATTATACTATACTAGTTCAGTATACTATAATATAATATACTATACTGGTTCAGTATACTATAATATACTATACTATACTGGTTCAGTATACTATACTATACTATACTATACTATACTAGTTCAGTATACTATACTATACTATATATACTATACTATACTATACTATACTATACTAGTTCAGTATACTATATTATACTATAATATACTAGTTCAGTATACTATATTATACTATGCTAGTTCAGTATACTATACTATACTAGTTCAGTATATTATACTATGTTATACTACGAGTATACTATAATATACTAGTTCAGTATACTATACTATGCTATACTATACTATACTATACTAGTTCAGTATACTATACTATACTATACTATACTATACTAGTTCAGTATACTATACTATACTATACTATACTATACTATACTATACTATACTATACTATACTATACTATACTATACTATACTATACTATACTATACTATACTATACTATACTACACTATACTATACTATACTATACTATACTACACTATACTATACTATACTATACTATACTACACTATACTATACTATACTATACTATACTACACTATACTATACTACCTATACTAATCTATTTCAGTATACTATACTACTATACTATACTAGTTCAGTATACTATACTATACTATACTAGTTCAGTATACTATACTATGGTTTACTATACTATATTAGTTTTACTGTACTAAAATGGGTTAACTGATATTTTCGAAGAAGCTGTGAATCAATGAGGAGAGAATTAACAGAAATGTTCGGTGACATTTGCCTTTAAATCTGTGATTCCAATGTCCCTTGGACATCGGTTCGACTGGCTAACTAAGCCCCATTAGCTCCGGTGTACCAGTTTCCACTTCTAAAGGGGCGATACGTGACGAGTCCGATTAGACGGAAGATCTCGCCGGATTGGAGGAGGGAGCGTATATGGTTCGATCGGTCACCCCACATCTCATCACAGCTCGCTATAAACACAATGCCCCAACCGACTTATTGTCTCTATTAACAGCTCCAGCAGCCCCTGGGACCCGCCCAATATATCACCGGAGCTCCGTAACGGTGTTTAGGGAGTGTGCGCCTCACGCTATTCTAATGTTATAAGCGAAATCACACATGTTATAATCCGGTCTTTAGTCATCCTTCGTACCCACTGCCATACTCGTACATCTTAACCCCAGCGCGAAAACCGCCCCATTTCTCGCCCATTCAAATTACTTTATCTCGCCCTTTCATCGCCGTTTTGCACGGAACAGTGGCCTGTGCGCTCACATCGCATCTCAAAAATCAAACAACATCCCCCAATTAGTCCCTCCAGAAAAATTGTACTTATGGATCGGGATGATATAAACGAATATTTCGGCAGAAGAAGCTGGAGTGGAACTTCGATTATCGAAGCCAGGTCCACCAGAATATAAGAGTCGAGCAACAAACCAACGATTATTATTATTACTAATAATTACGCAATGAAGAATACATGACGAGGATTATATGTTTGTGGAAATAAAAAAACTCTGCAAATCCCTGCACAACGGTTTATTATTTTGTACAGAATACAGATGACCCTTCTGTTACAGATGACAGCTCTCTGTATAACCCGTCTATATAATATAATATGTATTATTCTGTGCATATTATGTAGATGTAACCCTGTACTCGTTATTAGGTACCTATCTAAATCACGAGTTGAATAATGCTAAAATAATTCTGTCGATGACAAGCAGTAACTAAAACGGCAAAAATAAACGCAAATAATGAAGTTCTGAAGGAAAACTGTTGATGTGGAGTGAAATAGATGCCCCTCCTGCGTAGATCACTGCTTTCTGTGGTCAATACCTACCTTCGTGGTCAAGTATAATGAACCGTTGTGTAATAACTTGCCCATCAATAATACTTCAACGGTTGTTCAAGTTGCAAAAGTACCGATCAACAAAATCCAGCCCCTTCTTCGTTGATGAACCGTTGTGTGATAATTTACCGTTGTGTAATTATTTACCGTTGTGAAATAGTTTACCGTTATATAATAATTTACCATTGTGTAATAATTTTCCATTGTGTAATAGTTTACCCTTCAACAATACTTCAACGTTTGTTCAAGTTGGAAAAGTACCGATCAACATAACCCAGCCCCTTCTTGGTAGATGAACCGTTGTGTAATAATTTACCGTTGTGTATTAATTTACCGTTATGAAATAACTTACCGTTGTTTAATAATTTAACGTTGTGTAATAATTTGCCGTTGTGTAATAATTTAGCCATCAATAATACTTCAAAGTTTGTTCAAGTTTCAGAAGTACCTACCAAAAAAATCCAATAGTCCATCACTTATCAAATGAAATAATATCGCAGAACAGCCAACTCTACTTCATACAGCCATCCTTGATTATAATCAGGTGCTCCTTAGTGATGATATCCCGGCCGGATTTATACCGTTTGATTCACGATCGTGATGACGAAGCTTTTTGGTGGACACGAACGGCTGGACGTGCAATGCTCCGGGTGGTCTCAAAAAATTGTTTAGCTCAAGTCAAATTTAATACCTAACGTTAAAAAAACCATACCCTTCTTTCGAAAGTTTTCGAGCTACGGCGTTCTGAAAATTTCATCCCCTATTTTGAACCCTTTAGGGATGACTGACAGTAACGTCGAGCTTCGAGGACCAACTAGACCCCGAACGGAACCTATAACCCGAATTTCATCAATTTTGTTTCATGGTAACTAAGAAAAGTGGCCAGTACGGCGTACGGCGGACAGACAGAAATATTTTTATTGCAGTTTCAGATTCTACATACCTTGAAACGTAAACCATAAAATTTTGAGGCGGGGGTTAGAATTTTTTTTTTCATGCTCGATTCCAATGGTTCATTTTTGAAAATAATAAACCAAAATAAAAAATAAAAATGAAATTGTTTTTTATTCCAACAATATAAGAAAAAAATATATAATCAGTACACATAATGTACACTGGTATAGGTAATCTAAAATAAATAATCTTTATTAAAGTGGAATTCCACCATCCCGTGGACGAGTCCGTACATCATGGGGGAGAACCAATTCAACAATAACCGTCAGTATTATTTTTAGCAGGCGAGGAACATTTTTATGGTGCATTCTATAGTTTAAAAAATTTAAAAAAAAAGATAAAAGAAGGTGCTAAATATAATTAAAAATTCCCATACCTATATATGCATCAAAGCCATTAATTTAATCAAAAGAAAAACAAATTTCTGCAGGTTATAGGAAAGGAATACAAGAACTTTCACAAATAAACACTTTTTGCTACTTTCTCACAATTTTTGGCACCTAGTGATATAAGCCAAGTGAAAACTAACTTTTTATACTGGTCTCTATTGTGGACGTGAGGTGTTTTCAAGTGGTCGGTGAGGTTTATCATTAAATATGGCATTTTGAAATACTATATTTTGATGATTGTCTGTGCTCTTTAGCCGACTGTTTGGAATGGGAATCATGGTTTGGGTGGTAAGGCGGGCAAAATGGGGGTTGATTCTTTCATATTTAAACTCTAGCGTGTCTCTGTGGAAATATATCACTGCTGATTTAATGTAAAGCTGCGGTATGGTAAAAACCGGGACCTCCTCAAACAGCTTCAATGTGGACAACCTTTTAGGTTTTTTTGTAATTACTTTCGCAATAGATTTTTGTACCACTGATTTCAATATGGTTGGGTAGGTACCACCCCAAACTAGGATGCCAAAACACAAAATGCTCTGCACTAGGGACTTGTAGACTACCAATGAATATTATAAGATTGGGAATGGGAGGGGGAGCGGGATATGATGATGATGGATCCGAGTACCTCTGCAGGTTTATCAACTGAAAAACGTCTGCCAAGTTGGGTGGGCAGTATAGCTTCCTGACTTATTGTAACATGGACGTGTAGAATCAGATTGTAAAAAAAAAGATGCGCCAGAATGATTGAATAGGAATAAATAGCCGAACTACCGAATATGCGTAATAGGATCGAACATTTCAACATTTTTTCAACATTTCATGTTCGCGCACGCGCAGACGAAAGTGACGGTAAAATTCCAATGATTCTGATAATTGACTATCTCCAATCCAGCTCGCGTATACCCTCAAAACGTCAGCTCTCTACGACTATTTTTCGCGTAGTTAACAGCGTTACAAGGAAATGGTCAACATTTCATGTTCGCGCATGCGCAGACGAAAGTTACCGTACGATTCCGATGAAACTTGTGTGGAGCAATCAAAGTATTATTCCTGATCGACGTTCCAAGTTTGAACTCATTTTAACAATATTTAAGGTAGTTATGGGCGTTTCAAATATTTCACGTTCTTGCATGCACAGACGAAAGTTACAGTATTTTTTCGATGATTTTGATATGGGAACATCTGTGAGCCAATGCGCACCTACCCTCCAAATTCAGCTCATTCCGACCATTATTTCGGGTAGTTATGGGCGTTACAAGGAATTACCACAGATAGACAGACAGACAGACACGGAACCATAAATGTTCCTCGATGTCTGAAACGCAAAATGGAATTGGAAATTTTCATTTTGGATGACATACATTTTTTTTACTCAGTCACGAATCTAAGGCTTCCCTACATTCGGTAGTGAGGAAGCAAAAGTGGCGATCTCAACCTAACAAAGGGGAAATTGCATTGTCCGGGATATCGCAATTTCGAACTCATAATCGGATTCAACGCCCTTGTAGCCTGTTTTGCTGGTTAACAGGTGGTAATCTGGTACTTATTCGATCGTACTTAGGCCTTAGAAGCCCGTGAGAATCATTACACGTTCATTTGTTTCTTTAATTTTCGGCACACAGTTCTGTCTGCCTCCACCAGCGCTGTTCATTGCTTAGCATGACCAGGTTGTCCACGTGGAGGTGCATGCAGAAGGGATGTTGGTGGCAGCGGGGTTTGTAGCAGCTCGCCATTATCATGTTTCGCTCAGCCTCCGTACTCATCGCCTCTTCTTGACAGCTCGCGGTTCTTCCCTCGCCACAGTACGTAGATAGGAGCGTCCCGCCCACCAAGAAACCGAAAAACTCGAAAGCAATCAAGAACAGTGTTTACACGAAAGAACAAGTTAGTGTTTTAACCCCCACCCCCCGGGAACTCTGTCCCCTGGGGATCTCCGGTGCTCATTTTTCGTACACCCATTCTCGAGGGGACTCTGAGGGCTTGTACCAAATTTCAACCCTCGAGGCCCTCAGGTGCCGGAGTTATGAAAGTTCGAAAATCGCCATTTTTCAAGTTTGTCTACTTGTTATTGTTACCATTCTTCTTCTTTCACAAACATAACGGATAGAGCTGATGTATTACACACATATTTGGCTCATTTTTCGTACACCCATTCTCGAGGGGACTCTGAGGGCTTGTACCAAATTTCAACCCTCGAGGCCCTCAGGTGCCGGAGTCATGAAAGTTCGAAAATCGCCATTTTTCAAGTTTGTCTACTTGTTATTGTTACCATTCTTCTTCTTTCACAAACATAACGGATAGAGCTGATGTATTACACACATATTTGGCTCATTTTTCGTACACCTATTCTCGAGGGGACCCTGAGGGCGTGTACCAAATTTCAACCCTCGAGGCCCTCAGGTGCCGGAGTTATGAAAGTTCGAAAATCGCCATTTTTCAAGTTTGTCTACTTGTTATTGTTATTCTTCTTCTTTCACAGACATAGCGGATAGAGCTGATGTATTACACACATATTTGGCTCATTTTTCGTACACCCATTCTCGAGGGGACTCTGAGGGCTTGTACCAAATTTCAACCCTCGAGGCCCTCAGGTGCCGGAGTTATGAAAGTTCGAAAATCGCCATTTTTCAAGTTTGTCTACTTGTTATTGTTACCATTCTTCTTCTTTCACAAACATAACGGATAGAGCTGATGTATTACACATATATTTGGCTCATTTTTCGTACACCCATTCTCGAGGGGACTCTGAGGGCTTGTACCAAATTTCAACCCTCGAGGCCCTCAGGTGCCGGAGTTATGAAAGTTCGAAAATCGCCATTTTTCAAGTTTGTCTACTTGTTATTGTTACCATTCTTCTTCTTTCACAAACATAACGGATAGAGCTGATGTATTACACACATATTTGGCTCATTTTTCGTACACCCATTCTCAAGGGGACTCTGAGGGCGTGTACCAAATTTCAACCCTCGAGGCCCTCAGGTTCCGGAGTTATGAAAGTTCGAAAATCGCCATTTTTCAAGTTTGTCTACTTGTTATTGTTCTCTTGTTCTTGTTGTTGTCTTCTTCTTTCACAAACATAACGGATAGAGCTGATGTATTACACACATATTTGGCTCATTTTTCGTACACCCATTCTCGAGGGGACTCTGAGGGCGTGTACCAAATTTCAACCCTCGAGGCCCTCAGGTGCCGGAGTTATGAAAGTTCGAAAATCGCCATTTTTCAAGTTTGTCTACTTGTTATTGTTACCATTCTTCTTCTTTCACAAACATAACGGATAGAGCTGATGTATTACACACATATTTGGCTCATTTTTCGTACACCCATTCTCGAGGGGACTCTGAGGGCGTGTACCAAATTTCAACCCTCGAGGCCCTCAGGTGCCGGAGTTATGAAAGTTCGAAAATCGCCATTTTTCAAGTTTGTCTACTTGTTATTGTTACCATTCTTCTTCTTTCACAAACATAACGGATAGAGCTGATGTATTACACACATATTTGGCTCATTTTTCGTACACCCATTCTCGAGGGGACTCTGAGGGCGTGTACCAAATTTCAACCCTCGAGGCCCTCAGGTGCCGGAGTTATGAAAGTTCGAAAATCGCCATTTTTCAAGTTTGTCTACTTGTTATTGTTACCATTCTTCTTCTTTCACAGACATAACGGATAGAGCTGATGTATTACACACATATTTGGCTCATTCTTCGTACACCCATTCTCGAGGGGACCCTGAGGGCGTGTACCAAATTTCAACCCTCGAGGCCCTCAGGTGCCGGAGTTATGAAAGTTCGAAAATCGCCATTTTTCAAGTTTGTCTACTTGTTATTGTTATTCTTCTTCTTTCACAAACATAACGGATAGAGCTATGTATTACACACATATTTGGCTCATTTTTCGTACACCCATTCTCGAGGGGACTCTGAGGGCTTGTACCAAATTTCAACCCTCGAGGCCCTCAGGTGCCGGAGTTATGAAAGTTCGAAAATCGCCATTTTTCAAGTTTGTCTACTTGTTCTTGTTATTCTTCTTCTTTCACAGACATAACGGATAGAGCTGATGTATTACACACATATTTGGCTCATTTTTCGTACACCCATTCTCGAGGGGACTCTGAGGGCTTGTACCAAATTTCAACCCTCGAGGCCCTCAGGTGCCGGAGTTATGAAAGTTCGAAAATCGCCATTTTTCAAGTTTGTCTACTTGTTATTGTTATTCATCTTCTTTCACAGACATAACGGATAGAGCTGATGTATTACACACATATTTGGCTCATTTTTCGTACACCCATTCTCGAGGGGACCCTGAGGGCGTGTACCAAATTTCAAACCTCGAGGCCCTCAGGTGCCGGAGTTATGAAAGTTCGAAAATCGCCATTTTTCAAGTTTGTCTACTTGTTATTGTTATTCTTCTTCTTTCACAGACATAACGGATAGAGCTGATGTATTACACACATATTTGGCTCATTTTTCGTACACCCATTCTCGAGGGGACTCTGAGGGCGTGTACCAAATTTCAACCCTCGAGGCCCTCAGGTTCCGGAGTTATGAAAGTTCGAAAATCGCCATTTTTCAAGTTTGTCTACTTGTTATTGTTCTCCAGTTCTTGTTGTTGTCTTCTTCTTTCACAAACATAACGGATAGAGCTGATGTATTACACACATATTTGGCTCATTTTTCGTACACCCATTCTCGAGGGGACTCTGAGGGCGTGTACCAAATTTCAACCCTCGAGGCCCTCAGGTGCCGGAGTTATGAAAGTTCGAAAATCGCCATTTTTCAAGTTTGTCTACTTGTTATTGTTACCATTCTTCTTCTTTCACAAACATAACGGATAGAGCTGATGTATTACACACATATTTGGCTCATTTTTCGTACACCCATTCTCGAGGGGACTCTGAGGGCGTGTACCAAATTTCAACCCTCGAGGCCCTCAGGTGCCGGAGTTATGAAAGTTCGAAAATCGCCATTTTTCAAGTTTGTCTACTTGTTATTGTTATTCTTCTTCTTTCACAGACATAACGGATAGAGCTGATGTATTACACACATATTTGGCTCATTTTTCGTACACCCATTCTCGAGGGGACCCTGAGGGCGTGTACCAAATTTCAAACCTCGAGGCCCTCAGGTGCCGGAGTTATGAAAGTTCGAAAATCGCCATTTTTCAAGTTTGTCTACTTGTTCTTGTTATTCTTCTTCTTTCACAGACATAACGGATAGAGCTGATGTATTACACACATATTTGGCTCATTTTTCGTACACCCATTCTCGAGGGGACTCTGAGGGCTTGTACCAAATTTCAACCCTCGAGGCCCTCAGGTGCCGGAGTTATGAAAGTTCGAAAATCGCCATTTTTCAAGTTTGTCTACTTGTTATTGTTACCATTCTTCTTCTTTCACAAACATAACGGATAGTGCTGATGTCACACACATGTTTGGTTCATTTTTCGTACACCCATTCTCGAGGGGACCCTGAGGGCGTGTACCAAATTTCAAACCTCGAGGCCCTCAGGTGCCGGAGTTATGAAAGTTCGAAAATCGCCATTTTTCAAGTTTGTCTACTTGTTATTGTTATTCTTCTTCTTTCACAGACATAACGGATAGAGCTGATGTATTACACACATATTTGGCTCATTTTTCGTACACCCATTCTCGAGGGGACTCTGAGGGCTTGTACCAAATTTCAACCCTCGTGGCCCTCAGGTGCCGGAGTTATGAAAGTTCGAAAATCGCCATTTTTCAAGTTTGTCTACTTGTTATTGTTACCATTCTTCTTCTTTCACAAACATAACGGATAGAGCTGATGTATTACACACATATTTGGCTCATTTTTCGTACACCCATTCTCGAGGGGACTCTGAGGGCGTGTACCAAATTACAACCCTCGAGGCCCTCAGGTGCCGGAGTTATGAAAGTTCGAAAATCGCCATTTTTCAAGTTTGTCTACTTGTTATTGTTACCATTCTTCTTCTTTCACAGACATAACGGATAGAGCTGATGTATTACACACATATTTGGCTCATTCTTCGTACACCCATTCTCGAGGGGACCCTGAGGGCGTGTACCAAATTTCAACCCTCGAGGCCCTCAGGTGCCGGAGTTATGAAAGTTCGAAAATCGCCATTTTTCAAGTTTGTCTACTTGTTATTGTTATTCTTCTTCTTTCACAAACATAACGGATAGAGCTATGTATTACACACATATTTGGCTCATTTTTCGTACACCCATTCTCGAGGGGACTCTGAGGGCTTGTACCAAATTTCAACCCTCGAGGCCCTCAGGTGCCGGAGTTATGAAAGTTCGAAAATCGCCATTTTTCAAGTTTGTCTACTTGTTCTTGTTATTCTTCTTCTTTCACAGACATAACGGATAGAGCTGATGTATTACACACATATTTGGCTCATTTTTCGTACACCCATTCTCGAGGGGACTCTGAGGGCTTGTACCAAATTTCAACCCTCGAGGCCCTCAGGTGCCGGAGTTATGAAAGTTCGAAAATCGCCATTTTTCAAGTTTGTCTACTTGTTATTGTTACCATTCTTCTTCTTTCACAAACATAACGGATAGTGCTGATGTCACACACATGTTTGGTTCATTTTTCGTACACCCATTCTCGAGGGGACCCTGAGGGCGTGTACCAAATTTCAAACCTCGAGGCCCTCAGGTGCCGGAGTTATGAAAGTTCGAAAATCGCCATTTTTCAAGTTTGTCTACTTGTTATTGTTATTCTTCTTCTTTCACAGACATAACGGATAGAGCTGATGTATTACACACATATTTGGCTCATTTTTCGTACACCCATTCTCGAGGGGACTCTGAGGGCTTGTACCAAATTTCAACCCTCGAGGCCCTCAGGTGCCGGAGTTATGAAAGTTCGAAAATCGCCATTTTTCAAGTTTGTCTACTTGTTCTTGTTATTCTTCTTCTTTCACAGACATAACGGATAGAGCTGATGTATTACACACATATTTGGCTCCAAGGAAGTGTCTTATATGCATCCCCCCCCCCCCCTCCATTTACACCGCATCGAAGTGGGTGGGGGGGGGGGGGATCGCAGTTTCCAGGAGTGGGTTAGAGAGGGTTTTAAAGACTGAAATTTAGCGTACTTGTTCATTGGGGCTCCCTGAGGAAGTGTTCACAATCTGAACCCGATCGGTTCAGTAGACGCAGTACATAACTGTTTGAAAACCGTTTGAAAACTGTTTGATAACTGTTTGTAGTTCAGTACATAACTGTTTGAAAACACTGCAAATTATGGTCAAATTAAGTGACGACATCGCGTTTGGAGCGCAGTAACTTTCGCTTATTAGATTTAAACTTTTCTGCAGCGCTTTTTTGGAAGAGTAAAACAAATTTTCAAAAACAATTTTTAAAAAAGTTTTCGAAAAATTTTAAATACCGAAAAAACTTTTTTGACTGGGGAAAAGATTTTTACTGGAAAAAAGCGTTTACTTCATCAATACAAAAAAATGCGATATCCCCCCCCCCCCTATTGTACCTATTGTAAAATTTACCCCCCAAAAAAAATCTCCTCAGCCGCAAAAAGGATTGGAGGAAGGATTTTACCCGCCAAAGTTGCATGCATGGGGTTTTGCAGCTGCTCTTGGATGTGCATATAGAAAGCTGTTCTTTCCCCCTCTGCTATACATTGTAGAAACCTGTTCCTTCCCCCCAAACCTTGAAATTTCTTTCAACGCTATTTGGCGGGCAGCTTTTTGCCCCTAGGGGCACTATTCACATACACAGGTTGCTATACACATTTATCCAACAGAGGAGGAAGGAACAGGTTTCTATAATTATGCACATCCAAGAACGAGGTGCGAAGCACCGAGCATGCCCTTTTTGCTGGCAAAATAGATATAAATACTTTTTGCGGCTGAGGAGGTTTTTTTGGCGGTAATGATTACTTTGCATGAGTCGCATTAGCGTTACAAGAGTTCATCGGCAATTTAGTAAACAAGATATTATAACTTGAACATGAGTACCAACATGGTATTATTATTTATTAATTAATTATAAGTTGAAATTCGGCACAACCGCTTTTTCCTCCTCTCCCTAAATTACAACTCCTTACTGAAGTGAATAATGAGCACAGAAAATAATAATAATAATACTCGTATTGATAAACAGAACTAAATCAAACTGCCATAGCTATTGAAGAAAATAAATAATACACAATATTATTGGTTCTAACCGTGAGCACTCGAAATACAACAAAAAAAAAAAAAAAACGGATAAGATCTGCACTCGTTTGCCGAAAAAGCGCGCATCATTAGAGATCTGATGAAGTAATTGCGCAAGTCCAACATTTTCCTCCGTCGTCTTGGAAGTCCATCAAGGAGAAGAAAATTGGTGAAAAGCGCATGAGTGCCGCGCTGCATGGATAGGCGCAAGTTCCTCCGTCAGGCGGGTAGCAAAAGATCCCAAATTTCAAGACCCATTTCCGGATGTTTTCGCATATCGGATGCCCTTCATATGGCACCTTTTCGGAAAGCTCTCCCGAAGATCTTTCATTTTATGAAGTAGAAGAATAACAGCGCAACCCTCCTCTGCTACTTTTGCAACGTCCAAGTTAAATAAGAGGTTTCTTCTGGGGAAAAAAGAAGGGGAAAAAAGCTCATCCTCAGTAGGGAAAATTACTAAAAGTAATCCAGTAAAAAGTAAAAGCAGGTGGTAAGTAATTTGTGGGTCCTGTGATATTCCCACAAGGTTCACGACTACATGTACATAAACCAAATAGGCGCTTGTACAAATAATCCCAGACAAATGATATCAATGGCAGAGATAGTGGAGGGAGTTATTGTGGGGAAGGGAGCACTTCTTTCACTGGTAATGTGCGAAAACTGACATTAGGTACGATGAAATAAGGGCAAGGGGTATTGCTCAATGGTGGGGAGGGGGTTTTCTTCTGAAGGCCAGCGCAAAAGGGAAGGAATCGGACGAGCAGCCTGGCAAATATTGGTCAACTCAGAGCTCTGTCAATATTTGTGGGCGCTCCATTAGAACCGAGTTGAAGGAAACGACAATTACAGGGAAATATTCATTGTACCGACCTCCACCTTCAGAATTAACGACCCTCAAATCCTCACGGTTCGCCCGAAGACTGGTTTAACTTATCCGTCAAGAGAGACTTTTTTTTTGGCAAGTGTTTGTGTACAATTTTTTTCTCTCTCACTGTCTCCTCTTTTGTGAGGTTTCCCCGGTGTTTTCGCCTTTTTTCATTGTGCTTACGACGTTTTCCGAGCTCGCCGAGGGTGGAATTGGGATGTTGAGTGGGCGGCATCATGTCAACCAATTTGCCAGGAACGCACTGCACTTTGATGGTGGGGATTTGGACATTCAAATACAGTGGATATCGTTTATAACGTCACGGGATACAACGTACAACTGGTTATAGTGTACAAAACCTCCGGCACCGTGAAATGACAGGAAAAAATACGCTAACACCGTTTACAACGTACACCGTTTAGAGCGTACAAATCGGTTATAGCGTACACATTTCTGGGTCCCGTGGGGACCGAAATATCGGTTATAGCGTACAGCGCTCACAAATTCTGGCTCTTGGTTGTTGTTGTTGTTAGTCACCGCAGATCTGCAACCTGCACTCTATCAGAATAGAAGAATAGAATTCCTTTATTGGCAAAAAACAGAAAATGAAAATACAACTCCTGGGGGAAAACCCGTAGGTATATTAAAAAAAAAATGCATAGCATAAATTATACATAGGAAAAATATAAAAATGAACTACCGATTCTCGAATAGAATAAGTAAAAATTACTGTATGCAGGTATTCATCAATAATACAGTAGTTTACGAATATAAATTATAATAGGTAACTGTTTTTTGCCCACCGGGAGAGTAAGTCACAGACTCGTGTCCTCGCGGTCCTTACGTTCTAGACAAAGTTAACAGACATGATACCTACAATGGAAAACAGTGATGTGGGCCTTCAGTGTTTTAAAATTAACAAAATTGAACTGAAAAGAATTTAAAAACCAAACAGAGGAGAGGAAAATTTACATGGGGAACGACCATAATGGTCAATCAATTCATAAATAAAAAAACCAGTCATGCAGCATGACTTAATGAGCGAATTTTCAAAGAAATATTCGAATTAATGGCTATGGTTTTGAATAAAGGAAAACTTCGGTCTAAAATTTGGTTTTCTATGTATATTCTCTTCGTATTTATTTTAATTTGTACGTTTTGTCCATCCTGATTCTACCGTTTTGGGTTTTGGGTAGGTTTTGCGCACTTTAAATGCTCTAATTTAAGAACGGATTTAGATATCTAAAATCCGATTTCACCATCGTGTTCAGCGTGCAAAAATCTTTAAAATGAGGGGTCACTTGTTAGAAAATAACATTTTGGGGATTTTTGGATAATTTTTGCGCACTTTAAATGCTCTAATTTGAGAACGGATCAAGATATCTAAAATCCGATTCCACCATCGTGTTCAGCGTGCAAAAACCTTTAAAATGAGGGGTCACTTGTTGGAAAATAACATTTTGGGGATTTTTGGGTAATTTTTGCGCACTTTAAATGCGCCAAAACCCTTCTTAGAGTAGGCCAATTTCGCCCATCTTCGAACTTAGCCTTTCGATTGCCAAGATAGATTTTTTGTGCAAATTTGAGCTGTTTATCTCAATTCTATCGAGAGTTATCGTCTGGAGTGACACATATATATATATATATATATACATATAAAAAAGTGTTAAATTTCAGGAATCGTTTTAGAATGGTCTGAAACGGATTTCTATGAAGAAAATTTCCAAAAATTTATATTATTTAAATTTCGAAGCCATTGCAATAGCTTCATTTTCTTTGAAAATTCGCTAAAAGCATACCCGATAAATGGAAAAATACGAAGTTACTTATATAACGAAAAGGTTCGATCTGATAATTTTGGCTAAGTGGGCCTTGAATAATCTCAAATTAAGAAAATTCCTAACATTTATATTATATTTCCATAATAAATATAACGCCTTAACATACGCATTGCGCTTATAAAATTCCGTATGGACTTTGGGGAGCAATATATTGTCAGAATTCCTAGTGAAATGCAGGTTGGCTAAATTTAAATTAATAGTATCAATGCCAGTTCTATATACCATTATACAAGATTCCATTAAAAAGATGTTGTCAACATTACATACATTAAATTCCTTGTATAAGAGATCAGTTGAGAATCTAAATGGTTTCTTAAGCAGTATCTTAATGAGACCATTTTGAACAATTTTTAAAGGTTTTAAGCATGATTTAAATGATCCCCCCCCCCCCCCATACAACAATACCATAGGTACTTTAACAAATAATGAGCCAAACCATAGTATAAAGTGCGAAGTATATTTTTTGGTAGAAAATCTCTGACCATTCTAAAAACATAAAACAATTTAGGAAGTCGTCTAACCAATGAAGAAATATGAAATTTAAAATTGAGATTACGATCAAATATTATACCTAAATATTTAACGCTGTCAACAAACTGAATAGAAGGACACGTACAAGCAAGGCCAACACTGGAACAGGTATACTCATGTAACCTAATGGTATCATCTGACTTAATTTTACCGGACATGGTGAAATGTATGATGTCATTTTTATCCAGATTAAGGCGTAACAAATTAGAATCGAACCATTGTCGAATCAAACGTAATTCTGAGCCAGCAGTTATCAAAAGAGTATCAAAATGTTTATGCCACAATACCAAGGCCGTATCATCAGCATAACCGAAAATTTCCCCAGAAAATCCTATATTCAATAAATCATTCATTGGTATCAGTATCTCTTATACAAATTTATATGTGTTCAGCTGAACTTAATGTTGTGGATCATCTACCGCAAAGAGCTTAGTATTCATCTGTCTCTTGAAGCTAGACCAGCAACTCTCAATCAAGGAGCAATTCGGTATTGTTTGCAGTGTTGAAGGTGGCGACTCGTTGTCACCGACACCGAAATAAATATGTTAAGGGAAGTATGTACCTACATTAAAATAATTTTTGTTTCAATTCCATATTTTTGTCTGGGTGATTCCCCCATTATTTACATAATTATACAGAGTAAATCACCTTTAAATTTGATGGTTACAAGAATATAGTGCACAGTACGTGGTAAACCGACAGCTGCATACCGGATACGGCGTACACGTACTTTTTAAACGATGTGTTGGACACAACGGACATCGGTTACAGCGTACAAAAACCTGCTGTCCCTTCGTGTACGTTTTAAACGATATCTACTGTAGTTTCTACAGCGTGGATTAGCCATTATGAAGTTAAAGAGCCAGTCATGCGGCATAACCTACGATCGTATTTTCAAAAATGTTGACTTGGTTTATCTCTGGCGTTTCTTAAATCGACTTTTGATCCACAAAAACTCAGATTTGAACCACTTTTTGTTTCCAAAAATGGCTCACCTCTGAACTGATCCCGTTGTTCGCTGCCATTAGAAAGTTGTAGGGTGCAGAGGTTCGTCAGGTCTCTGCAGGCGGCCCACAGTGAAGATCTCCTGAGAGGCTGACTACCTCCTCCATATGACTGGTGTAGGGTGCAGAGGTCGTCAGGTCTCTGCAGGCTCCTGAAGGGAGCAGACTTGGTGGGTACTAGGGGCAACAAACAGGACACACAGCGACGGGATTCAGTAGAGCATGGGAATTTTTAATCACATTTAAAATAAGCCTTAATAGTATGCTTTTCTGCAAACGCCTACCTACGTCCTCCCAAAGGCAATATTGTGGTTGTAAGTACCCGAGTTACGCCCGACTGTGCGGCGGTGGCGGAGCGGGACGGGAAAAATTAGTCGGGATGGTCCCACGTGCCTTCCGTCTTGCTCCTCTGACCTGGAAACGAGCTAAGTTCCCAGATTTGCCGGCGTCGGAAGATGGGCTGGCTCCGTCGGTGAAATACCAAGGATTGGGCCAGGTAAGAAGTACCTCTTCAGGTGGGACTGCTGCAGAGGGGTCGGGTCCGTGGCTCTAAGGATGTTCACCATTCGGGTTCCTCAACTCAACGACCCTCTTTAGCTGTCGTAACGCGCGATCACAGGCGCGTTTGACCGAGGTGTGCTCCTGGGTCAGCGCTTCTGTAACTGGAACAGCGAAGGATGTCGAGACCATCTGTGAAAATGATTATTTTCCGTCGGATCGGGTCTGACACGTACGAGTCATTCAAAAATCAAATATTGGCATGCAAAAGGATGTTGTGTTAGAATATGAGCAATTTAAAAAAAAATGCGACTCCAGCCACCCATAATGGAAATTTCGCTCATGTGGTCATCATGCATGGTTTGAACTTTCTGCAATTACGCACGACATTTTTGGTTGCGCCAGTCGCCGGGGGGGGGGGGGGGGGGGGAGCTCTAGATGCGTGGAATTGCGAAATCCATTGGAATACGACAGAGGATGCGAGGGAATATCTCGAGGAAACCGCGAACCCCTGAACTCCCGCGTCCTGTTGGAGGCGGATGGAAAATGTTCGGGAATTACACGAGGACAGCTGTGTTCGGCAAGATGTTGATTCAACAGCTGCGTTTAGTTAGGGACTTTGCCGAGGAGGTCTGTACGTTGACTAGTGGTGAGGGGCGTGGGAGGGGGGGTAAGTGGCGATCTGATGTTTCAACTCCCGTCCCCCTCCCCGCCTCCACCGCTCCCTCGTCGTCTTGGATTACCATTCTGTCGGTGGAGGCTGGCAGTGGC
>OX940974.1:26505561-26596791 GCA_954871275.1 Leptopterna dolabrata | reverse complement strand
ATTGGAATCGAGCATGAAAAAAAAATGCTAACCCCCACTCAAAATTTGACGGTTTACGTTTCAAGGTATGTAGAATCCGAAACTGCAATAAAAAAAATTCTATCTGTCCGCCGTACGCCGTACTGGCAACTTTTCTTAGTTACCATGAAACAAAATTGATGAAATTCGGGTTATAGGTTCCGTTCGGGGTCTAGTTGGTCCTCGAAGCTCGACGTTACTCTCAGTCATCTCTAAGGGATGAAAAATAGGGGTTGACATTTTCAGAACGCCGTAGCTCGAAAACTTTCGGAAGAAGGGTATGGTTTTTTTTTACGTTATTAAATTTGTCTTGAGATAAACAATTTTTTGAGACCACCCGGAGCATTTTACGTCCAGCCGTTCGTGTGCACCAAAAAGCTTCGTCAACACGATCGTGAATCAAAGGGTATAAATCCGGCACAGATAATCATCACTAGGGAGCACCTGATTGTAATCAAGGATGGCTGTATGAAGTCGAGTTGGTTGTTCTGCGATATTATTTCATTTGATAAGTGATGGACTATTGGATTTTGTTGGTAGGTACTTCTGAAACTTTAACAAACGTTGAAGTATGATTGATGGGTAAATTAATACACAATGGTAAATTATTACACAACGGTAAATTATTAAACAACGGTAAATTATTTCATAACGGTAAATTATTACACAACGGTAAATTATTACACTACGTTTCATCTACCAAGAAGGGGCTGGATTTTTTTATCGGTACTTTTGCAACTTGAACAACCGTTAAAGTATTATTGATGGACAAGTTATTACACAACGGTTCATTATACTTGACCACGAAGGTAGGTATTGACCACAGAAAACAGTGATCTACGCAGAAGGGACATTTATCTCCACATCAACAATTTTCCTTCAGAACTTCATTATTTGCGTTTCTTTTTGCCGATTATTTTACTGCTTGTCATCGACAGAATTATTTTAGCAGCATTTAACTCGTGATTTAGATAGGTACCTAGTAACGAGTACGAGGTTAGGTACTGACCTACGGAGGGTCTACGATCTACATAATATGTATAGAATAGTACAAATTATATTATATAGACGAGTTATCTACACAGAGAGCTGTGATCTGTAACAGAAGGGTATTCTGTACAAAATATTAAACCGTTGTGCAGGGATTTGCAGCTTTTTTTTCTTTTTTTTTTTCAAATTATCTTTGATCATCGGTAGTGCCATTTAATTGGTCTTGATTCACCCACTGACACTTTTTCTAGTGTTATTATACAAATTGATTTCAGACAATTTCCCAGGTTTTTGACTCATAAAAAATGAATTTTGGGAGCAGAACCTTTGGTAGAACCTCTATTTTCCACTCTTTGGTCAAAATCGACATCATATTCGGTCTTCTCGTCCAAAAAGCATGGAAACCGATACCTCAAAAGCTCATGTTACTCAAACACAAATAATACCTATTTTTATACCCATTTTCACCCATAACACCCCTGTGTATATTCCGATCTGGCTGCAAAGTTTCTGGACACAACTAGGGCCAAAATGGAGCCTGTGTGTGAAAGAACGAATTTTTTAGACAGAAAATGAAGCCGATATGCATGATAGGGCGGACGGCGGACGGACATTGCAGTTTTGGAATCTACGCACCTTGAAACGTAAAAGAAAAATTTTTTAGGGGGTGTTATAAAAGTTGTTTGCTGAGCGAATACATAGGTGTATTATTCACAGATAGTAACCAAAACGGCCCTAATAATTCAGGGTGTTACGCTAATAGGAATTCAATGTTTGCACGCAGAATGGGTATTTAGGGGGGGGGGGGGGAATGAAACGTTGTGTAATAATCCAACGTTATTTAAATTCAAAATTAAGGGAAGGAAAAAATTAATTTAGTTGTGTCTATTCATTCTGCTATGCCTCCGAATGGCGACAGTTGCGCCTTCATTGTTTTACCACTTCTAACCCCCAGGTACTTCAGATAGGTAGGTATGAGATTTTTTTGTAGTATCGCTCTACAAATCCACTACCAGAAGTAGCATGGTCGCAGTCCATTATGGAAATATATTAGTGCCTGTCCACTATATCGGTGTGTCGACGGGTCACACTTCAAGGATCGTTTGACATGACGATCAATTATTGAAGAGCTGAGACCCTTGCGTTCTGACCGTATTAAGATGTTTCATCAAAAATGGGCGTAAAAATAAGGTATTTTGGTGTTTTAGAGCATGAGCTTGTGAGGTAACCTTTTCCATGTTTTTTTTAGGATGAGGAGACCGAATATGAAGTCGACTTTGACCAAAGAGTGGAAAATTGAGGTTCTAACGAAGTTTCAGCCTTAAATTTACGTTAAATTTTTGTATAAAATCTTCGTTCTTACGCACACAGTTTGGGTCCAAATTTTGGAACACATTTGGCTCCTAGTTAAGCTCCAAAGCTCGGTATCCTGATCGGAAAACACCCAGGGGTGTTATTGGTGGGGGGGGGGGGGGATGGGTGTAAAAATAGGGTTTTTCGATTTTGAGGTTTTAGTAAACATGAGCTTGTGAGGTATCGTTTTCCATATTGTTTAGGGCGAGAAGACCGAATATGAAGTTGATTTTGACATAGAGTGAAGAACTGAGGTTGTAACGAAGGTTCAGCTCCCAAAATTATTTTTTTTATGAGTCAAAAACCTGGGAAATTGTCTGAAATCACCATAAATTCGTATTATTCACCACCATAAATTCTTATGAAATCACCACGGAAGTATTATTAACAGGTGAATCAAGACAATTAAATGGGCTATCATTGATCAAAGATAATTTGTAAAAAAAAAAATAGGTGCCTAATTCCTGCTGTTTCTGTGGGTCAAAATTGGTGGAAACCATCAAAAACAGCTATTTCAATTATTGCAACAGAAACAATAAATGATGAGCCAACATTTCAGTAGAATAATAATCTCATGTGAAAAGGGCTTTGCAGCGTTTTATAATTAAATAATTCATTATCGTACATATGACTTTGTGTTCTCTTTTAAACCAAACATTCCTGTACTGGAAGCATTATTTGTGGTGAGGGGAGGGGGCCCCGTGGTGTGACACTTTGAAGCACCAACCATTACCCCTTCAAAAATGGTTTAAATTGGAACCACTTGGAAAAATAATTTTGGTGGTGGCGGGGTGATTTTTTGGGTGAGGGGTGGGGATTTCGTTTATTGTAGCTACTGAATAGGTAAGTTATACAATGCAATATTCACGCTTACCTGCTGAAAGTTCTGAAGATGCATGAGTCTCGCCTCCCAAAAATAATAGCTGCTGAAATGGTGAGGAGCTGTACGGGTTTTGCGAAGCATTATGCTTACCTATGTGTCAGGTATGACGTTCCAAACGGCCTGCCATCGTTTGACCTCCAAGCCCTGAAATTGGGCATGGAACGGCTCATCTCAGCAGTCGTCGCGGAAAGGAGGTCGTTATTCCAGGGTCGAGCCGAGGCCTCGGAGTTCTTCACGCTGTACCGTGTGCTCAATCCAGATGTGAAGTGCGCCAGTTTGGTCAGATGCTGGCATCCCTCTGCATATCGCACGTTGGGCATTCAAGATTCGAGCTGAGGCCGTGAACCTGAATGCAAGGCCTTAGGAGGCTGACCGGCCTGAGGAGTGTTCGTTGTGCAACCTGCTTGTGCGAGAGGACGTATTCCACTTCTTCTGCCAATGCCCTGTACTTTCGGAATTCCGGCGCGTGGCATTCAAGCGGGACTTCCTCACACGAGATGAAGCAATCCGTATACTAGATGCCCCGGATTGGTCGAGGTTGGAGGTGTTCTGCAGGTCGGCATGGCGCTATAGTTCCTTCCTTGTTGGCGAATTTAATTTCTGATTCGGGACATGTATATGTAGATACCTATAATATGACTATTTAATTTATGATTTTGTCAGTAGTTTTTACGCTGTGCGTAATGTTTGCTATAGTTTCCTACGTTTCAACTGGAAAGTGGCGATAGTTGTGTTTATAATTTTCATTCTTTTATTTTACCTTCTTCCTAATATTGATAATAATTATGTAGGTTTGATTTCGGTGATTCTAAACGGCCCTAACTTCCGGCAGACGGATTACCAATGCCGTATTGTTTATTTTTTTTTCCACTTCCATGTATCATTATGTCGATTTGAAGTGATCAATAAACTTTTTTCTTCTTCTTCTTCTTCTTCTTCTTCAATGCAATATTCTCTTTCATAAGTCAGTGTTCAGACCTCAGGGTAATCCTTCAGCCAATCAGTTCAGTGAATCAATCATACCCTACATCTAAAAAAATAACGTATGAGCAACTTGCAAGTTTATTTTATTTATTTATTTAATTAACACGGGGCAAAGCCCAATTACAATGAATTTTGATGAGTTCCAATAGTGCAAATAAGTGCATATAATAATAGTAGTTTATGTCAAGTAGTGTAGGAAGAGATATAATGCATCGACGTTACAGTTTTTGAATGTTTGCTAATTAGGTATTTATTATAGTTGATTGGTTGAAGTGCACGTGTAATTCAAGGGCACCACACTACAATGCCCGAAGGTTTGTTGGGTTTGAGGCACTGGAGATGTTACCCTGCGTTGTCCAGAACACTGATCGTTTCCAGATTCTCATGTTTACGGATGCGTTCATCCACTTCATGCGTTTTAGGAGGTTTAACGACGGTTTCGATCGTTGATAGTTTCATCTTCTAGCCACGATGGATATCGTCGTTACGCACGCACTATGCGACGTTAGCAATGATTCGTAGTACTTGTGCGCTTGTTCTGGTAAGTTCGGGTTATTTCAATATTTAATTTCTTGGCGAAACCCCAGAGCTGTATTCCATAGGTCCAAATCGGTCTCAGAATCTGATTGCGGATCAGTGCTTTACTGCGTAATGTTATAGTTGCTATTTGCTCCCTATCAGCCAATACTGCCCTCCAAAGTAAAACAGCCGTAGACTCGATTTTTTCCAATTTACAGATTTTGGTATGGCTACATTCGTGTCTTAAGACCTGCTTTGGTATCCAGTTGTAAAAGTTGGGAGAAAATTTCCCTAAAAAAGTTATTCAAGGAAAACGTCTACGGTTTTTCGAGTTTTTTATGGTTTTCCAACGATGAAACGCTGTAGTAGTTCTTCCAACAAACAAAAACAGTAGATCCCAGACATACGGTGTTAATTCATTGGAACAGCGAATTTAATTTAATGGTCATCAGGACAGTAGGTACTGTTTTTCTTTGTTGTATCCCTCTCATAGCTGTCTAAATTCGTCAGGAACGTTTTTCAATTTTGTGATGAGCGCCAAAAGCTTCGAGCGATCGACGGTAGGTAGCTTCCACATCGCGGTAAGTAGTATTTTACAAGGAAAAATAAAGGTGGTACTGTTTTTCTCTTTGGGAAAAGGAACTACAGTGGGAAACAACCGAAGCATGAGCGATTTTTATCGATTTATAATAATTTTAGGAGTTTTTGCTGATTTTTAGCGATATCTTTACGAGGACAGAAAGACAACTTACTGGCTGGCCAGAATCCGTACGACCACCTGGCGACTCGGGAGCACAGGGTTGAGGCCCCGAGCGTTGCTCGGGATCATCGTGGAGACGATCCGCCTCTGTGCAGAGGGTCGGCTCAGCCGCCTGCTGCCCCATTATACGATCGGTGGACAGCAAGGGAGGGGAGGGGGTGGGGGTTAAAATCCGATGGAGAAACAGCCGTTTGATTCCACCTGTTTCCAAAATAATTGGATCAGAACTGTCATCTCGTTCCCCGGAGCCCGCCGCCCCCATCTGCAGGGGCTCAGGCGCGTGGGTAGGAACGGGACGCTCCCTCAGTTCGCGCTGTGGGATTTGCTATACCCCCCCCCCCCCCACCCATCACCTATCAAACAGCTCCCCTCGACGATTTGTCATGGGGACGAATAATAGCGACGATTCAGTTCCTTCACAATCCCGCTACAAAACAGTACACACGTCTCCCCTGGGAGGGGGCGCTGGGCCTAAGCCGATCACTGGGACACATTAGCACCTTCATAAAGGCCCGGGAGAAGGCGTGCGGTGCAGGGCGACAAATGTTCTGCCTCGCCGCTTCATCTCCGAGTGACAGTTTCTCTCAATGAGCTCTACACCCCCCCCCCCAGTAAATCCTACGTATATCGTTAAAAGTCCACCACACTGATTGAAGCCCGCATCTCCCAAATATTAGCAGTACCCAGTTAGACGATTGTTGTTAGATTTGTTCGGAATCTAAAAGTCGCATTCAGTCAATTGGCAACTCTTCATTGAAAAGAGCAGACAATGTTGTGTCTGCCCAAATTCTAGCTTAAGCTGTTCAGTGTGAGAGAAGAGGCAATATACTTCTACTGAGTCTTGAAAAGATAAGAATTTCAGTAAATACCTCTTTTTTTATAGGGGTCAAAATTTGTTTATACGGAATTTCAGTAGTTGCGAAATGTCTGTGTAGGGTCAATATTTCTTTATAGGCGTCAAAATTAGATTATAAGGAATTTTTTTGTTATAATATGACTTACCTATCCACTTAATGTTTAGCGATGAACTAACGTAATTTTCATGCCATCAGATAGCAATATCTCCATTCAAAAGAAGGAACTATCGCAAACCGAAGTGTGCCGTAAAACCGACTGAGTTTATCGCTGTATAGAATTCCAGGAAGGGTAAAAATCGATTCTGGCTTGGGAGGTGGTTGTGGGGGGGAGGGGTCGAAGATCAACAAATAATATAACATCGATTGCCCAAAGAGCCAAAGACCGGAGAATTTTCTCGAAATCCGACCAGTCGACTCGTCGGAATTTTTTGATCTTTCCCTCTCACTGTTACGCATGTTGTGGCATCCCACAAGTACACAAGGTGTACAGGTTTCTGCATCATTTTGAGAGCATTTGCGCCAACTTGAATGTTCCTTACGTATCCGAAATTATTGACAAACGTCGATCTGGAAAACAGGGAACCCAGACGAAGCCCCCACCTTGTGCATCTGGAGCATTTGATTAATCGGATGAAGCTTAGCAGCCCTGGTTTGTTGCATCGCAGGGAACAAACGAGGGATCAAAGTTACATGACGTGTAAGTATAAAAAGCCGTGCTTTTCAAACTCTTCTCATCCCTTTGGCGATGGTTAGTTAAACATGCTTTGAGCGGGGTTGGCACCCTCGCCGCCCCTCGCCAAGGGATAAACGCGACACAAACTTCATTAGGAGCGGATTTTTTTTATTATCCGCTGCATTCCCCGACCGATTCTCCACGAATTTCTCTTTCCCTCAAGTTTCCCCTACATCCCTGTTCTGATTTGGATCCTATTGTATCTCAAAGGCGCCCGGAGCGGTTGAGCGGGCTACCGAGTCGCAGTTGTGGGAACAATACTTGTGGGAAATCAGGAACTCGGAAAAAACGAGAGGTGGGTGGATCATTAGTAAGATTAATATAATTTGCTGATGTATCAAATATATTGCCGGTAGCGTAAGACATCGACATGAATAAAGCACTCCCAAACCAGGTGGCTCTCGAATTTGGGCGAAATCGGACGAGGAATCGTCGATAAGGTAAGTCGGCCAGTGGTGAAGGGAACTAAGTTCAAAAAGTCGATTTTTTTTTTATAGCAGTTTTGAGTTCTCCAAGGCAAGACTCACCATCTGGAGGTGAAAAGAACTAAGTTTTCGCGTCGGCATGTCAGATATTCCTCTCCACCACCGAGCGGTTTGTGGAGAAAGGAACTAAGTGCGGTAGTTAGTGCCTTACACCACTAGATGTCGGATCTTGCCGGGCATGTCTGCTGGTGGGTTCGTCGAAGTTCGGGTCGTTGATCGAAGTCCATTTTTCTTCAATAAGTAAATAATAATAATGTTATGATGGCTAGACATTATTTTCGTGGCCTTTTCCACCTCAGTCTGTGTTCTCCTGCGTTGAGGTAGGTACATTGCTTTGGTTCGTGGATTTTCTACTGAGCGATTCAGTTTTTTTTGGGATGGGTCCCAAACGTAAAGTTGGCGGATGTCGGCAAACTTATACAGTATGTCCCTGAAGAGTATAAGCCATTCTACGAAAAAATAATGGCTTGGCCAACACAAGAAGTGGAAGTAGACGATGGAGCCTGAGGAAGAATAATGGAGAATGAAGAGAATATTGCAGCATGATGATTTAAAATGTTCAATAAACTGTTTTATTCTCTTTTATGTTCAAATAAAGAGATTTTACCATAATTCAGTCTTTATTTTCTTTATCCTCAGGTCATCCCGTGGTAAATGGCACTAAGTTCCCAAAATTTACAAATTTTTTTGGTTATCCCCCTCAAAATTTTGTGGTTGTTCAGTGATGTTTGAACATCAGTATTATTGGCCTACCACCAGAAAAAAAACTAGGTCAGAATCACTCGTTTTCGTTAGTCTAGGCAGTTTTTTGCTTCTCCTGAAAAGTTGGGTTTTTGCACTTAGTTCCCTTCACCACTGGCAGATTCATTTTAGGACTTCAAGCTTGGAGATCGGAGTCCCTGTTTGACCTCTGAATTATGAGGTGTTGACTTCTAAGTAATTTTCAACGCTGAATCTGTTGCTTTCCAGACAGTGTAAAATGTCCGCCAATTCCAGTAGGCAGTAGTTATAGCTTCCTCACTTGAATTACACGAACGTATAGGATAGTTGGGTCCGTTCAGTCAGTGGACAGGTGGAGTATCCATGCATGATTCTGATACCGGACCATCTGCGATCCAACCCGCATGTACCCGTGAAAATTTGAGCTCTCTATACACGACTATTTTTCACGTAGTCAGAACCATTACAAGGAACTGGTCAACATTTCATGTTCGCGCATGCGCAGACGGAAGTTACAGTAAGATTCCAATGAAATTCATACTGAGTTATCAAAGTATTTCTACTGATTGACCCTACAAGTTCGAACTCATTTCAACGATATTTAAGGTAGTTACGGGCGTTTCAAGTATTGCACGTTTGCGCGTGCGCAGTTGAAAGTTACAGTACTTTTTCGGTGATTTTGGTATAGGACCACCTGTGACCCAACCCCTACCTGCCTTCCTAATTTCAGCCAACTTTGACCATTATTTCGGGTAGTTATGGGCGTTACAAGGAATTGACCATAGACAGACAGGGAACGAAAAATTTTTCTTGATGTCTGAAACGCAAAATGGTAGTGGAAATTTTCATTTTTGAGGACATACTTTTTTTTACTCAATCAGAATCCAAGGCTTCCCTACCTTCCGGTAGTGAGGGAGCAAAAATGTTCGTCAAGTGAAGGTGTCGTGATATCCTCCCAGAACATCACTCCTTTACCTCATGTTAAGATTGCAGAAATAAACCAAACGAATGAAGAGGCGTACGTGACCAACTGCAGGCAAACCCTTCTCCTTCCTACCATCCCTCAATGGTTGGCAACCACCACCAAGGGACTGGGGGAGGGTGGAAAGGGTCCTATAAAAACCCGCCGTTCTCACCCGTTTCTTCATTCTACGCTCAAACCTCAAGTCGATTACTTCTGCCTCTCTCTCCTCACATCTCCTTACCTTTACAACATAAAAGATCTCAGAATGGTGGAACCGGTACGGTGATAACCGACCAGAGTGGCAAACACTGTGCAAAACCCTCCAGCGTTTTTAGTGGTTGTAACCTCTCTGGCTTCGCCATAGGTGTTAACCTTTTAAACGCTAGATCCAGCACCTTCTCATCCATCACATTCATTCTCATATCCAAACCTCACTGTTACCTGATTCTATTCAAACCACCACAGTAGGGTTAACACACAATATGTTCGTCTCGGCCTGAATGAATCGTGAATCGAGGTGTGCAGGAGACAAGCGATCCACTAAGATCAATGCTTAGAGGCGGTGGGGGGGGGGGGGGGGGGTAGGAGGAGCGTGCAGAGATCAATCTCAAGCTCAACTATCTCACTGTTTTTTTTTTTGCAATTTTTTCAACAACAAAAACTTTTCTCTTTTATTAAGAAAATGTATTTTATTATTGAATTCGTTGTTTTTTGTTCGATTCACCAATGTACCACTTCAGGTGAACATATGTATAATTTTTTGTCGATTTTAAACCGGTTTTCCACATTTTTAAATCAACACCTAAATCCTCAAGTCATGAAGGTGTGTTACATGCAATAACCCTCGATTTAGCCCAAAACTCCACTTTTTTGACATTATACAGCATAATATAATATCATCCTCCCCTAGTTGTCATGGTAAAAATAAAATTAATTTCACAGTTGGAACTGATATCCAACCCAAGCTACCACCAAATCAAACCAAAACTCCCGAATTAAACCTCTTTTCGAGGAAAATTAAACGTTTCAGCATATGAAGCCCCTTTTTTAACCGACTTTTCTAGCCTTTCCCCAAGACTATTTCAAACCGTTTTTCAAACAAGTTCAAATACCTAGTTTAGGATTTGTTCGCACTGAAAAAGGATTCATTTAGTTGAAAAAAATTGCATTTGCTTGAAAATAGGTTTCATTTGGTTGAGAAAACGTTCCGTTTCGCGAGAAAGCACTGTATTACTTATCGAAAGTACACATTTTGAAGATTCTCAGCCGGTCAAGGACATGTAGAGAACTGATCTTAAAGAAGTGTAAGAAGAGAGTGTTTATTCTCCAATGAATTTTATAAAATGTGCCCGAAAAATTTCGCTTTTCAAAATTTTAGCGAAATCGGTTTTGAAAATGTCTCGATATGAATCTCCATAAAATTCTTGTGCGGGATTCGGAACCCGCATCGACGCTCAAGTGGAGGCCGACATCACCACTGTTTCGTCTTAAATGGGATACCCACTGTAATGTGAAACTCTAGGGTTGCATTCAGAATGCCCTGAAACGGATTTGTCACGAGAAAATTTCCAATAATTCATATACCAAAAATTTGGACCGCAATTCGGTCGAATGGTCCGGTTTTTTAGAATTCGCTGGAAATCTTAACAGTTCAAGTGCCGTCAACTAAACGGATTATTACTGAGGGACTCGAGTGACGGAAGATATGAATTTTTCTAGAAAGCGGCATTCAAATTACCTGTATCCGGCCTTTTGTTGATTGGACCAGCCAGGCGACGGGGATCATTCGGATTGATGAGAAGGGACCGCTGAAGTGCCAACAGATTGCCACTCGTGCCCAAGGGACAGAAAGTTAGGGAGATAATTATTTTATATTGGCAATGATTGTTGGGGGCGAAGCAAAGGGAGCGCCCGAGGGTTGAAATTCACATGAGGGAGAGGAATGTTTGGGTCAACAACCAGCGTTGGGATTTATAACCCCTCGTCCATCGGGAGCAGAGTTAAAGCCATGAATTAATTGAGGCGCATGTGTAACGCATATTCCATTGTGCCTTGTGCCGTTTGATTGACGGGCCACCGCTAGACATCTGCTCGGATGCCCCGCGGCACTGAAATCTCCTCTCAATTGCCCCAGCGGTTTTTCCACTTGATCCGCCTCCGCACAATTCATCAATGACCTTCTTCATAATACACAAGAACCACCTACCTTTTATTGTATTTACAAACAGATCGTATCGATGACTAATTGTTCGTTGTGTGCCAGACACTTTGGGCCAACTAGCTCTTTTTCCAATGGTACATAATTTGGGCTGATTTTTGCTTCCACGGTACCGAAAGTAGGGAAGCCTTGGATTCGTGACAGAGAAAAAAAAATGTGTGTCCTCCAAAATGAAAATTTCCACTACCATTTTGCGTTTCAGACATCAGTTAACATTTTTGGTTCCGTATCTGTCTGTCCGTCTGTCTGTCTGTGGTGATTCTTTGTAACGCCCATAACTACCCGAAATATCATTGAAATAAGTTCAGATTTGGAGGGGCGATCAGAAATAATACTTCGATAGTTTCAAACGAATTTAATCGGAATCGTGATGTAACTTTCATATGCGCATACGCCAGCATGAAATGTTGACCATTTCCTTTTAACGCTTCTGACGACGCGAAAAATGTTCGTAGAGAGCTGAAATTTCGAGGGTACACGCGGGTTGGATCTTAGATGGTCCCGTTTCAAAATCACGGAACTTGTTCCGTTTGCACATGCGCAAATTTGAAACACTTGGACCGCCCATGACTACCTTAAATATCATTGAAATAAGTTCAGATTTGGAGGGTCGATCAGGAACAATACTATGATCGTTTCGTACGAATTTCATTGGAATCGTAATGTAACTTCCGTCTGCGCATGCGCGAACATGAAATGTTGACCATTTCCTCGTAACGCTTCTAACTAAGCGAAAAATAGTCGTAGAGAGCTGATATTTTGAGGGTATACGTGGGTTGGATCGCAGATGGTCCCGTATCAAAACGAACCTACCCAACTATTCTATACGTCCATGTGATTCAAGCGAGGAAGCTATACTGCCTACTCGAATTGGCAGACTTTTGACTCATCGCAGAGGTGGCTGTTCAAATTCGGCAACCCGCCTACATGAAATTCGTCGGGTGGTGCTCCTCGGAGCACCACTTTCAAGAGAAGAAGTCTGCAACGCACCATACGATGTTAATGCTACGGGGCCAAGTGTTCGAAACATATTATGAGGAGCGAAGGACGACTATGTTTGTAGGAAATGAACGGTACCTGAAGTATCTACCTAGGACATTAGTACGATACAGAATAAATTACACTGATAATATGGTACAAAAGTAGAATAGAATAGAATACATTATTCAGAATATTTACACCCATGTAAATGAGTAGGTAAGTACAACATAGGGAAAGTAGGGTCTACTCGTTCCTATCGCATTCAAGCGTTATTAACATTACTGGCAACAAAATGATGGGATAAACTTAATAATATGAGGTGAAAAACAAGATTTTTCTTTCAAGGATTTAGATAAAAAGATAGATAACGTAGATAACTGGTTATTTAGGGTAGTAGGATAAACGTGGGATCGCTGACCCCCGAGGTGGTCGTTGACCCCTTTTAGTTTTTAAGAATTATTTTCGAATTATGTGGCTTTTTGGAACCAACCTCCATAACTACCTTAAGTATCGTTGAAATGAGTTTAGATTTGGAGGATGGATCAGGAATAATACTTTGATAGTTCCATATGAATTTCATTGGAATCGTTATGTAACTTTTGTCTGCGCATGCGCGAACATGAAATGTTGACCATTTCCTTGTAACGCTTCGAACTACGCGAAAAATAGTCGTAGAGAGCTGAAACTTTGAGGGTACACGTGGGTTGGATCCCAGATCGTCCCGTATCAAAACGAACCTACCCAACTATTCTATACGTCCATGTGATTCAAGTGAGGAAGCTGTGCTGCCTACTCGAATTGGCAGACGTTTTTCTCATTTACGATGTCTGATAACTACTGTTCATTATTATTACGGTACAGCGATTTAAAAAGCGTTCACCACCTACTTATTGGCTGCTTCGTAAGAAATCGATTCAAAACAGATTCAGTACCCCAAAATTCACAAAGAGCAGTACTAAACGCATATTTCCTGACAAATGGCGCCACTGGCACCAAGACGCCACTCCCTAGCACAATGGTGGCACCGAGGCTGAACTCACATGAAGTTGGTTTTGACCAAAGAGTGAAGAATTGAGGTTCTAACGAAGTTTCAGCCCCTAGTATCCTTTTTTTAAGAATCAAAAACCTGGGTAATTAATTTGTATAATGATAATTGGTAATAATTAATAATAGATAAGATATTAATTGATTGATAATTGATTAATTAATTAATTGATAATAGCTAAGATTTGTATAATGATTGATTGATTTGATCTCTCATACCGGTACCCGTTCCCAGGCCCTTTTCTATGTGGATTTCTCTCCAACAAATTATCTACGACAGCGCCCTTTGTCCCGCCTCCCTCTTACAGCGAACTTCCTATTAATCCGGTACCCAGAATTAGATTTCCTGACCAGTTCCATCTCGTCTATTAGAGCGAGAAGCGTTACGTTCGATGACGGATTGTCGTGATCCCCAATGAGTGTTTCATCCTTCTAGAGACATTTTTTCTCCTTCATTTGACATCACTTTACTGTCTTATTTTATTTTATCCCTAAATGCCATATTAATGTATTCTCATCTATACTGTACTGAAATATTTTTTATGTATCTTGCAATTGGGTTCGCCCGTAATAATTAAAATAAATAAATAAATAAATAATAACGCTAGAAGTGGTATGAACAGGTGAATCAAGACAAATGGCACTATCAGTGGTCAAAGATAAGTTGTTTAAAAAAAAAAGGAGCCTAATTCGTGTTCTGGGTGACCAAAATTCGTTAAAACCATTGTCATGATATCACTCCTTGTATGTAAAGATTTCGCGAATAAACGTCTGAATGAATTGGTAGACGTGGGCAGGCAGCTCGAGAGGGCTGGAAGGGCCAAGTGGGAAGGGATCCCCACCATCCTCCAGGAGAGCGGAGGATGGAGGGAGCATAGCCCCCAGGCTATAAAAACTCGCCTCCTGCGCCTTCCAAGGCATTCTTCGCTCTCCTTAAGTCGCTGACTTATCTCTCTCTCTCCTTGCCTCACTCCTCACCTAAAAGATCCCCTGACTGGTATATCCACTGGGCACCTCCCAAAAGAACCTAGACTGGTATATCCACGAGGCATGTCCCAAAAGAACCTAGACTGGTATATCCACTGGGGCACCAAATGATCCCCAGACTGTTATATCCACTGGGCACCTCCTAAAAGAACCCAGACTGGTATATCCACGAGGCATGTCCCAAAAGAACCTAGACTGGTATATCGACTGGGCACCTCCTAAAAGAACCCAGACTGGTATATCCACGAGGCATGTCCCAAAAGAACCTAGACTGGTTTATCCACTGGGGCACCAAATGATCTTCAGACTGGTATATCCACTGGGCACCTCCTAAAATAACCTAGAGTGGTATATCCACTGGGGCACCAAATGATCTTCAGACTGGTATATCCACTGGGCACCTCCTAAAAGAACCCAGACTGGTATATCCACTGGGGCACCAAATGATCCCCAGACTGTTATATCCACGGGGCACCTCCTAAAAGAACCCAGACTGGTATATCCACTGGGGCACCAAATGATCCCCAGACTGTTATATCCACTGGGCACCTCCTAAAAGAACCCAGACTGGTATATCCACGAGGCATGTCCCAAAAGAACCTAGACTGGTATATCCACTGGGGCACCAAATGATCTCCAGACTGGTATATCCACTGGGCACCTCCTAAAAGAACCTAGAATGGTATGTCCACTGGGGCACCAAAAGATCCCCAGACTGGTATATCCACTGGGCACCTCCTAAAAGAACCCAGACTGGTATATCCACTGGGCACCTCCTAAAAGAACCCAGACTGGTATATCCACGAGGCATGTCCCAAAAGAATCTAGACTGGTATATCCACTGGGGCACCAAATGATCCCCAGACTGGTATATCCACTGGGCACCTCCCGAAAAGAACCCATACTGGTATATCCACTGGGCATGTCCTAACCTCACCTTCCCGTCTCATCTCATGAAACCACAACAACTATCAAGAATAGTTATTTTAATTATTGCACATCAAAGAAACAATAAATGAACAGCCAACATTTCTGTAGGTATGTCCAATAACATAATAAACCCATGTGACAAGGAATTTGCAGCGTTTTTTGAGATCTGATTACTCATCTTCAGTTTATATTCTGAAATATCTGTTGGAGAGATGGGAGTCCAGTATTTTGCAGTACAGCTGTGGTCCCTTGCAGCCTGTTCATTGACCCCTCGTGCCGAACTTTATCGAAAGCTTGTGATGTATGAGGCGGTGAAACTAAAATTCTTTCGGTTACGCGACGCCAGCCGACCTGGAAGTGTCGTCAACGTCGTTCGAAATAAGTTGGTCCCTTCCCCGCTCGCCCATTCTCCCGTGTTGACTCTGCGCAGGGGGCTGTCGGAAGGCTTGATTGGTTGCAGTAATTACGCCAAGGGCGAAGATCACCACTGAGGGCGAGACGGGAAATAGTGGGGGGGGGGGGGGGGAGCAGGGACAAAAATAACTGTGCACTTGCCCAGTCAAACTCAAATATTGACGCCCCCACCCTTTCATTATCAAATTCCTTCAATGAAAAGAGATACGACGGGGCAGCGAGCAAAGAGAATTGAAAATCTTGAACCACCAACCGAACCACCGACCTCAAATGCTCCAAATATTGACAAATGAGGTAGCATGCAAATATTAGTCTTACTGAATTTGAATCAATCAACAATAAGTGCCGTATATTTTATACCTTGCGAGCCCGGTGACTAAGGTGCCAGTCTTCTTTCGCTTGTTATATTTAGGTCACACAGGAATTTTTTTTCGGTTACAGAGGGATTATCGCTTCTTCAAAACACTGTTCCATTAACAACGTCAATTAGACATATTTCCCACGTCAGCCTTTTCAAGGATAATCATAACTCCTACACTTTTTGTTTTCACCTGATAATCACTGTTCTCTGGACAACTCATTATAAATGAAGATGGCTAAGCCATGGTCATTACAAATGCACCATCAGGAGGCTAGGTATTAGTTATCTACATAAATATAAATACACTGCATAATTATTGTCCACTTGATAAAAGAGTTACAAACTATTCGATTCATGTATTTGGGCTTATTTATTGTTAATTATTACCTACTTGATTTTCCTTTATGATAGTTAAGCAGATATTTTACACAGGTACAATAATTCATATTTTTCAAATTCATTCGAATTTAGGGTAATCAATGTTGAACCTTTTTAGAGAAAAAAAGTTCCACTCGTGCAGCATGGCTATATGAGTAAATTTCCAAAGTTGGCTATGTTCGAAAAAGTTAGCAACCCTCCGAAATTCGAACATTTCCAATTTCATTTTTAGAGACAATTTCCGAAGTTCGCTACGTTCGAAGGACTTTAGCAACCCCCGAAATTCGAACATTTCCAATTTCATTTTAAGAGACAATTTCCGAAGTTCGCTATGTTCGAAGGACTTTAGCAACCCCCCGAAATTCGAACGTTTCCGATTTCATTTTAAGAGAAAACGTCTGCCAGCTCGAGTAGGCAGTATAGCTTCCTCACTTGAATGACATCAACGTATGAAGTGGTTAGGTTGGTTCATTTTGATACGGGACCATCTGCAATCCTACCCACGTGTACCCTCAAAATTTCAGCTCTCTACGACTATTTTTCGCGTAGTTCGAAGCGTTACAAGGAAATGGTCAACATTTCATGTTCGCGCACGCAATATGCAATTATCAAAGTGTTATTCCTGATCGACCCTCCAAATCTGAACTCATTTCAAAGATATTTAAGGTAGTTACGAGCGGTTCAAGTATTTCACGTTTGCGCATGCGCAGACGAAACGATTTCCATTATTTTGGAGTGGGGCTATCCGCGATGAAACCCGCGTGTACCCTCAAAATTGCAGCTCTCTACGACTATTTTTCGCGTAGTTCGAAGCGTTACAAGGAAATGGTCAACATTTCATGTTCGCGCATGCGCAGACGAAAGTTACATCACGATTCCAATGAAATTCATTTGAAACTATCAACGTATTATTCCTGATCGACCCTCCAAGTCTGAACTCATTTCAACGACGTTTAGGGTTGTTATGGGCGTTTCAAGTATTTCACGTTTGCGCATGCGCAGATGAAAGTTACAGTACTTTTTCAATGATTTTTGTAAGGGACCATTTGTGACCCAACCCGCACCTACTTTCCAAATTTCAGCCCATTTCTACCATTATTTCGGGTAGTTACGGGCGTTACAAGGAATTACCACAGACAGACACGGAACCAAAAATGTTCCTCGATGTCTGAAACGCAAAATGGTTGTGGAAATTTTCATTACTCAATGTAAAAAATGTTTAGTACAGAACGCCAACTTCTGATGATTGTAGCCATTTTTAACGATTTGTAAGAACGCCAAAAAACATCAATTTCATCCACTTTCTGAGGGAAAATATTTTTGACTGATGAAACAGTCTTTATTTGTCTCGAGTCACCATTCTCTGCCACGTTTGGAGAAAATGTATCCGGTTATGGTGGTTTTTACCGTTTTTGGTCATTTTAATACCTAGATTTGGCCGTCCATCAAGCGGATTTGACTTCCAAGAAAAAGTTGAGTTTAAATTATTGGAACAGCCCTTTTATGTCCTATGTCACGATTCTATGCCCTTTTTGGAGAAATGCATACATTTTTGGTGATTTCAGCCGTTTTTAGATTTTTGCTTCCTCACTTCCGAAGGTAGGGAAGCCTTGGACTCGTGAATGCTTGCTACCCTGAAGCAAATGGATGTGGCAATCAGAGGCCACATCAGAAAATGGCTGAGACTGCCACTCGACTCTGCTAATGCTTATATCCACGGACGGGTAGGTGATGGGGGCATGGGCGTGGTGGAGCTGCTCACACAGATACCTGGAATAAGGTCTAACAGGCTAGGCAATGTCCGCACGCAGCTCTTTGAGGACACTAGTGAGCAACAGCAATGGTCAGCACGACTCGACAGTCAAATTGCCAGAGTACAGCGGCTGCATAGCACCACTGATGGAGCAGAATTGGTGAGATCACGGGACACCAGAGCCAGCACTGCATGGACCAGGAACCCGTCAGCAAGAATGCGGGGCAGGAAATCCCTAGGTCTGGTGAAGGTTCACTCTGGCCCACCAGGACGAGGCGTTCAAGGGGTCAGCGTAGTGGAACTACCCATCACTGTCGAATGGGTTGTCACAACATAAATGAAACGGCTGCTCATTTCCTCCAGGTCTGCCCCTCCATGGATCGACCTAGGTGCGCCCGTCATAATGCTGCCCTGGACCTGTTGCATGTTTATGCACGACACAAAGGATGGCCCGTGTGGCTTGAGCCCCACTTCAACCTAGTGGAGCGGAGCTATCGGCCAGATCTCTTGGTGGTGACACCGAGAGGGGCCTTCATCATTGACGTCTCTGTGGTTTCTGGATCCCGATCCCTCGCTGACATCGATACTGCCAAGATCCGTAAGTACCAGGTGGATGAGCTGCTACAAGCAGCAGCTGGACTGGCAGACATCCAGCCTTGCCAGATAAAGGTGATTGGTGCAACCGTCATCTGGTGCGGTGTGTGGCATAGTGGGTCAGCAGCAGACCTCAACAGGGTGGGCTACCCAGAATTCATACTTGAATGGATGACCACGCGATTCCTAACAGGAGGAGCGTTTATATGGTCTGCATTCAGGAGAATGGCTGCTCAGCGTGTGGCGGGCCGACCATGGGGGAGCTGTGGGGCCCGGAGCTGAACTCAAACCTACAATGGGGAGGAGAGAAACCGCCTTACGGCACAGCCAGAAGAGGCCCAAACCTCCTCCCTCCATCAACTGGGCAGCATGTAAACTGAAGACCTGCCGCCCTCCGTATTGTCAGGGGTCGGATCTCGGACCACGGTTGCCAGTGCTGCTGGATGGATTCAACAGCAAGGTCCTCAAAGGATGGTAAAATGACCAGTGGTGAAGTATTATTCTTATTATAATACCATCGTTGTAATATTGATAATTATTATCCAAATAAAACATGTTAAATGATTGAGTAAAAAAAATGTATGTCCTCCCAAATGACAATTTCCACTACCATTTTGCGTTTTAAACATCCAGGAACTTTTTTGGTTCCGTGTTTGTCTGTCTGTCTGTCTGTGGTAATTCCTTGTAACGCCCATAACTACCTGAAATAATGGTCGAAAACGGCTGAAATTTGGAGGGTAGGTGCGGGTTGGATCACAGATGGTCCCGTACCAAAATTATTGAAAAAGTACGGTAAATTTCGTCTGCGCATGCGCAAACGTGAAATAATTTAAACGCCCATAACTACCTTAGATACCGTTGAAATGAGTTCAGATTTGGAGGGTCGATCAGGAATAAGACTTTGATAGTTTCATATGCATTTCATTGGAATCGTACTGTTACTTTCGTCTGTGCATGCGCAAACATGAAATGTTGACCATTTCCTTGTAACGCTTCGAACGCCGTAGAGAGCTGAAATTTTGAGGGTACACGCGGGTTGGATCACAGATGGTCCCGTATCAAAATGAACCTACCCAACTATTCTATATTCATGTGATTCAAGTGAGGAAGCCTACTCGAATTCGCAGTCTTTTTTTTAAAGATTTCGTCCTCCAAAAGCTGGAAATTTTGCTGCTTTTTTGGTTTAATTTTTTGGGGAACCTAATATATGTATATACATATTTGGCCACTGCAATCGTTTTTCTATGTCTGAGGTCACCATTCTATACCACTTGTGGTGATTCTATATCGAATTTTAATGGTTTTAGCCATTTCAGCCAATTTTCGAAACAGAAACCCAACATATTTATTACATGCATTTTTGATAAATTCCTACATCCAAAATGTGATAAACACCTAGCAGGTATACGTAGCTCTTTCACTTGCGTACTATGAACGACACTTTAGGATGCGCAAATTCTATTTTCTCTCGCTCAATATTGCGTGTTCCATTGTTAATACTTCATTCGTTTGATACTCCGGTGTAACGTGGCTCAAGGTCCGTCAGAGAGGAAGCGACCGGGCGGGGGATGATACGGCGGCGGAAGGGGCCTCAGGTTGCGATTCGCTACTTGTCAGTTGTAGGCCATCGGTAAATGTTTGCTAGCTCCCGTTGTTCTGATGGCTCGTACATGCTGCCCTGTTTGTTCGAGCGGCCCACGGCGAGTTTGCCTTGTTGCCCTCCTATTTTACAATCACGGAAAGCGGCCATGCAACGCAAATAGTCCGCTCGGCTCCTCCACTTCCCGTTCGCCCCGATCCGCAAACCTTTTCGCTACGCTACAGCATTTGCTCCCGCGCTCTGCGGTCAGCGCTAGATTTTTTTCTTTTTTTTTTGGATTTGAATTTATATTTTTTTTATTTTTCAACATGCAAACGTCGCGCCAACCAGTGTCGGGATTTTTTTTCCCCCCGCTGTCGAGTTTAGCGGTTATTGGAATTCGCTCAAACACCAACCTTCCACTTTACAACCCTCTCGATTCACCAATTTCTATCGCGGAAACAACAGCGGACTCAGGTACCGAAGTCGCATCCGAAATTTGCTTATACGTAATTGGCTTAGAAATCGGTCCGTAGCGTGAATAACAGCCAAAGATTGCCAATTGTATGGCCGTACGGACACGCAGTTCCCTGTCAGTTCGGTATCGAATTAGTTATTTCGAGCTAATACGGGAGGGGGTGAGAGTCCTTCGGAAATTATAACTAGAATACACAGAACAGAATCCTGGAACCCACACAGTTCCGTTGTCTATGGCGAGGGATGGAGAGGGTGTGCCACCTCGAAATGGTTGATAAAAATTGCAACTCGCCTCTCAATTTTTGGATGTTTATTCACTTCTCTAGAATTAAAAAAATTGCGTGAAAACTCACCAATCAGCTCCTGAACTTCAAAATTCTCCTGGGACCTCTCCAACCAGACACCTCCAGCTTACGCACGAATGCCCACCAACGAATTTACTATGAAGATATACAATAATGAATGAGTAAAAAAAACTTCAATTCTGGTTTATTATTCTCAATAATGAATCTTTGGAATCGAACATGAAAAAAAATTTAACCCCCCCTCCCCCTCAAAATTTGATGGTTTCCGTTTCAAGGTACCTATATAGAATCCGAAAATGCAATAAAACAATTTCTTTCCGTACGCCGTAAGCCGTACTTCACACGTTTCTTAGGTACCATGAATCAAAATTGACGAAATTCAGTTTATGGGTCCCATTTGGGGTCTAGCTGGTCCTCGAAGCTCGGCGTTAATGTCAATCATCTCCCTAAGGGGTGAAAAATAGGGGTTGAAAATGGACGCCGTTATCTCGCATTTTTTTTACGTTTTTAAATAGTTCTCCAACTTGGGAGTTTTTTGAGACCACCCGGAGCATCGTACGTCCAGCCGTTCGTTCACAGTAAGACCCAGAAGTTTGCACCCACAGGCTTCTTCAACAGGAGGGTGAATGAAGTTGTATACATTCAGCCCAAATATCGTCACTAGGGACGCGCTAACAATCGGGAATTGGCCCGAGACAATCATTGCGTAGGGAGCACCTGATTATATTCACGGAGTATGAAGTCGAGTTGGTTGTTCTATGATATTATTTAATTTGAAAAATGAAGGCTCTTTTCGATTTTGTTGATAGGTGCTTTTGTAATTTGAATAAACGTTATGTTTCATGAATAACAACAATAAAGAAAAACGGAGTTATTGAAAAAATAGTCTATTTCCACTAATACAATAAGTAACAAACCTTATTGTTGGTTACTGACGATGGTTTGATCACCGAAACCGTGATAACAGTGTTTTTAGCATTTTTCGTGTATTTGTGGAAAGTGAATATTTTTTCAATAACTCCGTTTTTCTTTGAAATGGGTATCCAAGATTTCTTCGCGAGTGATTTAGTTCGAATAACAACAATATTATGAATTGTAATTCACGGGGTGGCTCAGTACTCGATTTATGGCATCTATACAGGTAAATTATTATACAACGGTTATTATTTGTAAATTATTACCCAACGGTTTATTATTGTGTAAATTACTGCGTAACGGTAAATTACTACACAACGGTAAATTATTACAGAACGGTTTATATTTACCTTATGCTTCATGAATAACTACAAAAAATGATGAATGATGAATGAAACTTTAATTCCGGGGCCGGCTCCAGTACTCGATTTAGGGCTTTCCTTGGGGAGCTCGAGGGTACTGACCACAGAAAACAGTGATCCACGCAGAAGAAGCATCTATATAGGTAAATGATAAACCGTTGTGTAATAATTTGCAGCATTTTTTATTTTTGTTTGATAAAAGCAAATTTTACAAAGTAGCTACATCACGAACAATACAGAATGTTTGGATAACTGGAGAAGTAGACATGAAACGAATTCAGCACTGTCAGTTGAAGAATTTTTGTGGATAAAAGAATTGAATTTGACCAACGCATCATTTACCCTGGAATCAAAAGGCTGGGGTCACTGGTGAGATAAGACCAAATGTTTACATTTTGAATTACTGCAGGATATTAGAAAGAACAAAGATGGCCAACATGCATTAACTAATTGCGGTCATCACTTTAAGAGAATTTCCCGAGAGAACTGTCCTGGGTCCTATCAATGGCTCAACGATGAGTTAAATGCATTTTTGGATGATATTGCTCTATTTTAGAGCGTCCTGAATCTACACAAATCTCTACACAACGGTTTATTATTCTGTACAAAACATCCTTCTGTTACAGATCACAGCTGTCTGTATAGATAACCCTTCTATATGCACTATTCTATACATATTATGTAGATTGCAGACCCTCCGTTCCTTAGTACCTAATCCCGTACTCGTTACTAGGTACCTACCTAAATGCCGTGTTAATGTTGGTGAAATAATTCTGTCGATGACCAGCAGTAGCTAAAATGGCAAAAAGAAACACCAATAATGATGTTCTGATGGGAAATTGTTGATGTGGAGTGACAAAATATTCAGTCCCGGTAGGATCTCCGGAACTTTGGCATATCAGTAAGTCATGTAAACCACTGTGCTATATTGACACCAGCTGGCCGAGAGACCAGTGATGTGCGCTCTCATCACAGCTTGATGCCTGCATTCACACTGCTCTTTACGGCACATTGTATAGCAAATTTTATGGCAACATCGTACAATGCTGCGGATGGTCTCAAAACTTTGAACTATCTAAAAATGCGAGAAAACCCACACCTCAAAATATAATTTTCCGAGATAGGGGTACTCCGGACATTTCAAGCCTTATTTGTCACCCGTTAGAGTTCAGTGACAGTAACGCTGAGCTTCGAGGACCAACTAGGGCTTAAACGGGACCCATATACCAAATTTCGTGAATTTTGGTTCAAGGGAACTAAGGAAAAAGCCGCGGACAGTGTACGGCGGACGGACGGAATTTTTTGTATTTGATATTCGTATTATACGTCCCTTGAAACGTGAACCATCAAATTTTGATGGGAGGGGGGGGGGGGGGGGGTTAAAAAATTTTCATGGTCGATTCCTAAGCATTATTGTGAAAATAATAAACCAAAATTCAAATGAATAGATATATTATATCTATTTTAAGTTATAGAATGTATATATACTTCGGTTATGGAATTGGAAATATACGAATTTTTGTAGCTATTTGTTGTTTTTTTTGTTTGTTTTTTTATGAGCAATAATTATTATTGTGTGTTAGAATTTTGGATTTTTAACATCAGAATCGGATTTAACGCCCTTCAAAACCCTCATAATAATTTTCAACTCAATTACAAAAGTTAGGTCAAATTTGAATTTCGGTAGTCATAAATCGCTCAAAATCTTCAAAAATAGCTGAAAGTAACCGACATTGAAAATTTGCTTATATGGTCATGCTGCATCACGCCCACCAGTAGGACCAAAGGGTGTGTCTTCTGAGTGTGCCGCAGAAGAAAAATTTGATTGTTTATAACTGTTCTTTCATAGGAAAACCAGTTTGCTTGATCCCAATGGGCGAAAATGCGTTAAATATATATACAGCAGCTAATAAGTAACAACATGAGGTATGTTCAAATTTGTGCAAAGCGAACTGTGTGACAGCGTATGCACAGCAGAATGGGAAAAAAATTGCGAATTGCTTTTGTATGATTCAAAAGCCCTTTCCCGACGTGTAAACTTCCTGCATATTCAACAAATTTCTGTTTCAACAATTTAGCAGTTAAAAGGGTAATTTAAGTAGGTACATTACTCTGAAACTGCTCTTTTGGCCATTCTGCATGACTGGAACTTTCAATAATCCACCTATGTTAGGAATATTCTCCCATATGGTTATTTAATTTGAAGGGGGTGAGGCCTTGTACGAATCGGTAAGCGTCAGCTAATCTGCGGTGTAATAATACAACTTCGGCAACGCCTGTTTTCATTACAGGTTTGCTTATTTCATCAGGAACTTGTTGACTGTTGAAATGCTAAACATTTTAGAAGGGTGTCATATAGACAACCTGCGCGCTTTAATTCACGCTCGATCGCGGATGAAAGTCGAGTTTAATCACAGCAAATATCGGATACAGTAAACGGTTTACACTGGTGCTAATCACAGCAAATAAGGCCTGAAATCTCCTTTCAGCCCGAAGAAAGAAGTACAATATTTGGAAAACTCGAGTACACAAAACATCGAGGATATTCAGGAACCGGAAAGATCTGTAAATATATTAAAAATAGCCTCCAATTAGTTTCCGTGTTTTCATCCAGAAAGTCAATATTTTCACGGGCTGTAGTGCCACCACTCCTGGTTGAAGAGGTGGGTTTTGAAATTTAGAGTTAATATTTACGGATTATATGTCAGAAAGGCACACAAAGATTATTTTGATAACGTACTAATGTCACTGTCAATAACCTGTGTTTGGTATTTATATCTAATTCTATATACATTTACAGATTTACAGCAAATATGTACTAAAGTAGCTTGCAAATACTTGGTTCGTTTTGGTTTGTCAACCTCACAGCTCTCTCTAGTGATTCACCTCACTTTCCCTCCCTGTATGTTGTTTGTTGTAGGATATTTCACGAATATTGTTGGACCCGCTCTTCGAGTCTCCTTTTATCAGCACTCGTTACTGAGGCTGTAAATTTGTTGATATTGAATCATTGATTTTTGAATCCTGAACAATTAATACACTTCATGGGGTGGCAAGTGTCTTGAATTTTCGGAAATTTGTAACTGTATTTCATCACAATAAAACTAGAGATGTACAGCGGATGACAGAAAATACGGTGTGGGCCACAGGGGGAAAACATAATACCTTGTGATAAAATAGGAATAATGATAATAATTAATAAATAGAAAGTAAAAACTAACTGCAGTTGATGTAACTTCTTTACCCTCCTAGGCCTTCTCCCTGAGTGTGCCTCATGGAGCTCAACTAGCTGATCATCATTCCTGAAATACGGTTACCTATCGTGTGGTTGTTTAACCTTTCCCTTCAGCAAACATTCAAGGATCGAGACTGAAAAATCTATTTGTTTACTTGTTTATTTGAATAATTACGGGCGAAGGGTACATACAATAAGAAAATGGAAAAAATACACGGCTGAGAAATAAATAAAGAATTCAATAACTAATTTATCTGCGTTACATGTGCGTGAATATGCAACAATAGGTAGTATTCGTATATTAAAAAGGTACAAAGAAAAATTATGATACATTAAAATGTTGCTACAAGTATAGCCTTAACATTTATTCTTAAATTCATCGAATTGTTCACACACCTTTGTGGTAAGCCATCTTGCAATGTGGAATAATCAAACAAAAAATAAACCTTCAGCTTGCCGCCATTTTATTTAAAGCAAAGCTTTTCGCTCAAATTCTGAGCAACATCAGGTACTCACATAAACACAAATGTGTTTATGGACTTGTGGAAAAAATCTACTTGAGGCGAGTTACAGAGTAGGTGGTTTGCAAGCCGGGGAAGAATCTCGGACGGGCTGGTGATAAAGGTAATTAGTCGGAGCAAGTGGATAAGTAGGATAAGTGGGTGTGTCGAGAATAGTAGGTGGGTACATTGAGGGAGGTCCTGGCAAGAACTGAGGGACAGTCGATAAGCCTGTTCACTGATTTAACAAGGAATGTATGTTGCGAAGAATCCGACATGTGGCATGCTGGCAGTAACAGGAGACTAAAACATAAGGTAGATATAGGTGGAAGGGGGGGGGGGGGTGTCAAACCTCATTGGGTTGATTCTGATATACACCACACCTGACAGAAAAAGTTAGGTACCTACTCACAATACCCGAACTTCAGGACCTAAGAATTTTCCACATTATCATCATTGTATACAAATTTGGATTCCCGTTTTTGCTTGGTCTGTGTACCCCTTTATAACATTACAAGAATTATATCTCAGTGAATGAGCAAACCAAATGAGCTGAAGTTTGGAAACGCATATTAGGAAAGATTTTAAGATAATAATTATATAGTGTTTGGATAATTGGAAAGAAGGAGTGGGGGATTTATCTATATTACTATCAATGCATCACTAAATTAACTTATACGAACCTACTATCAATGCATCACTAAATTAACTTATACGAACCTACTATCAATGCATCACTAAATTAACTTAATACGAACCTACGTAATGATGGGAAGAAACTGCACCGTCCAAATGGCACGTAGGTTACCTATTGTTTGGGTTTCTGCATGAATACGAAGGCTTTCCTTCCTCCAGTAGTGAGGAAGGAAATCCAAAACTACTTGGAATTATAGGTGGCGGCCATAAATTTACAAAAGAAAAGGTATTTCCAATGCCGAAATGTCTGAAAGTGCTTTAAAAAAAAAGAAGGAAAAAAGGAATAAGTATCAAATATTATTGGGTTGGAGGGAGGGTAGTTGGGTTTCTTAATATCACATGAAAGAGTACAATACTGCTGCCTTGGTGATCAAAAATGAACAAAACGGCCCGAAAGGTTGGGCTGTCACAAATAATTTGGGGAGGGCAAGATCTTGGGATTTTGCTTTACTTGCAGTACCCGCCTAGATGTTCCGTTTTGAATGAAACTTGCGTAAAATGTGCCCACCGTTGTCCATACCCCCCCCCCCCCCCCCCAAACGACTCTATTGCAAGAATTTACCCACCAAAAAAACTTCAGCCGCAAAAATATTGACATTCACTTGCCCGCCAAAATGGCATGCGCATGTAGAAACCTGCAGTGCGATTCTGCAACTCGGTATGGCATCATAACGACGACGAAATATTGTTAGCTTAACAAAAAATATCGATGCCACTAAATACCGACGACTGGTATTCTGTAAGCGGTCAATAACGTCAGCTATCGGTAAATCGTCGATAAATTGACGTTGCGGGGTCCTTAGCATTCCGACGGCTCTAGACCCCCCCCGTTGTACCTACCAAAAGCTCGTTACATCCAAAAAACTTGACGTGACGTTGCTTTTCGACGATAGGAAGTTTTACGGTAAGTGTAGTGTTTAACGTAACGGTAAGTGTAACTACTATTCTTTTCCATGTTTTTTCAATTTATACAGGGTGTCTAGTGTAACTATGTAACAAACTCAGGGAATCGATTCTACAGGTAATTTGCAACAAAAAATGCCTCGTAGAGTTTTTTTCTTACTCAACTAAAAATCCGACTTTTTCCACTTTTAAGATTTTTTTCGTCTTCTCGACCTTGTCTCTGTAAAACGGATCTAACTCCCTTAAATTATTATGTAAAATAAAATCTGAGGATACCGTTGGAAAGAGCGTTAAATTTCCCATCTATTTGAAACAAAATCCGATTTTTTTAGTCTGGCCTAACTGGTAAAAAAATGGCGAAATTTAACAATTTGAAGATTTTCTTAAAATCACCGTTTTGTCTGTCTTTAGTAGTTCGCTTTGTTATTACGGGGGTCATTCGGCGGGCACTCCTTAAGAAAAACTTGCCCAGAATCTCAGCTTTCCAATGTTATAAGAAAAAAACTTTTCACAGTGGAATTTGGCGGAGAAAATGACGTTTGAGTCCTGAAAACGTGGGTTTTTAGGTGAAAATCAAAGTTTTCCACCAAAAGCCGAGTTGCTCCATAAAAATTAGTTCGATATCGCAATTCATGCACACTTTTACGCTGAATCGAATGGTGATACTCTCAGATCATTTACAACCGTCCCATATCTCAGAAACAGTAGTGGACTATGTTCCATCGAGGAGCCTCCTAACTCCAGGTAAGTGTACTTCAACATTGTTTACTCTTAAAAAAAGGTTTTTCAATAACTCGCATACACGAAGAATCTTGCATAGTTATCTCGATGAGTTCAGATGACGAGGTCGTCAGAATGCATAAACGGCAGTCTGTTCGAAATCATGCCTGTGTATTCGAACCGGGGAGTTACCGGATATTGTTTTTGTGTATGGGTTTTCAAATGCAACGCTAGAGCTGCCGCCCGCGAGTATGCTAGACGGTTCCCCGACCCGAGACATCCGAGTCATAGAACATTTCCTCTCGTATTCCAGCAGCTGGTAGAGACAGGTTCGACTTCTGGACAATAGTCCGTTCATTTGGGAAATCAAGAACCTAGCCAAATGAGATCCGCATTTTGGACATCGTGCACGAGGATCCTGACCAACCTGAGAGACAAAGAAAACGTTTCATTTGGATACATGCATACATAAAGTCATTTTCATACCCTCTTGACTGAATTATTTTTGACCTCTTGTGCTATTCGCCGCGTACTTGTTCCAGGATCCTCGTTGAATTGAAAAACCTTTTTTTTAAGAGTAAACAATGTTGAATTACACTTACCTGGAGTTTAGGAGGCTCCTCGATGGAACATAGTCCACTACTGTTTCTGAGATATGGGGACGGTTGTAAATGATCTGAGAGTACCACCATTCGATTCAGAGTAAAATTGTGCATGAACTGCGATATCGAACTAATTTTTATGGAGCAACTCGGCTTTTGGTGGAAAAATTTGATTTTCACTAAAAACCCACGTTTTTCAGGACTCAAACGTCATTTTCTCCGCCAAATTCCACTGTAAAAAGTTTTTTCTTATACCATTGGAAAGCTGAGATTCTGGGCAAGTTTTTCTTAAGGAGTGCCCGCCGAATGACCCCCGTAATAACAAAGCGAACTACTAAAGAAAAAAACGGCGATTTTAAGAAAATCTTCAAATTGTTAAATTTCGCCATTTTTTACCAGTTAGGCCAGACTAAAAAAATCGGATTTTGTATCAAAGAGATGGGAAATTTAACGCTCTTTCCAACAGTATCCTCAGATTTTATTTTACATAATAATTTAAGGGAGTTAGATCCGTTTTACAGAGACAAGGTCGAGAAGGCGAAAAAAATCTTAAAAGTGAAAAAAGTCGGATTTTTAGTTGAGTAGGTAAGAAAAAAACTCTACGAGGCATTTTTTGTTGCAAATTACCTGTAGAATCGATTCCCTGAGTTTGTTACATAGTTACACCAGACACCCTGTATAACGTAATAAGCCCAATGTAGGTAGGTACTTACCGTAGGTAAGTAAACTAGTGACTTAATAATTTATGGCAGTGATGTCATAAAAACATCGTAATAAATAACTTCAACCTTAAAATTACGAGCAGGTATATTGATAAGTAGGTAGCTACGAAGTTAGTTACAGTAGAAGTCGCTTAGTAGAAAGGTGGTTAAAGGAATAAGTCGGATATAAGGATAGAAACAGTCAGGTCCCGATCGGCTGTATGTAAACACACACTGAATTGGCCTGTTATAGTGATCAAAAGGTCGGTTATAGTGATCGATTTTTGAGTTTTTGGTTGTTAAAAGTCGGCGAAATAGGTAAAAAAGGGCTGATATCTCCTGAAAATGGTATATATTCACCAAAAGTGGTACCTATTGAACGATGATCCGAAACAGAAGATAACTAACTGCCTATAGGTTTTAATGAAGATTCCTAAAAAAAAAAATTAATCAAAATTAGGTCAGTTCTGGGGTGTCACATTCGCCAATCTCGGTAAAAATGGCTAAAATCACCACAAAGTAGAAGTCGCTTATAGAGATTGGTCGCTTATAGTGATTGTTTCCAGTCGGTCCCAATTCGATCACTGTAAGCGACTTCTACTGTATATAGAATACTTCTATATAATTGATATAGAAGTGGGGGTTGTTACCTACTTTTTAAAATCGCATTTCACCGTATATGTAGTTACCTACCTACTTACCGTATTTTTTCGTGCGCTTATGAATTTTGGATAATAATGTCAGGCATTATGACGCTGGAATTCCTTGCTTGGGTATTTAAATTCCGCAAGAAAGGGGACAGAGGTATCGCCCTCGGTGTGAAAGAAGAGTGCTACGAGATGGGCAAAATCCTTATTCCCTTGATCCCTGCGTATTCAGAAAAACCTTTAGGATAAGTCGACAGTTGGCCATGAACCTAACGAACGAAATTCGACTATTGCTCCAACGCTCCAGATTGAATGGATTATTCCCTGAAATCCAGGTACCTATCTGCCTATCTAATTTTTCTGTAGATACATTTTCTTTAATAAATGCAAGTGGCCTTAATAGATGGTTAATTACTTAATTAGAAAATATAGGATTTTGAAAATAACGTAACGTAGGCAGGTATTCATTCATTTACATATTTATCAGAATTTCCGAGTAGGCACCAATTATAAAACATAAATTTCAACAACATCATACATGAATTTATACAAATAAATTTGGCATAATACATATTACATTTAAGCTAAAATCGGCAAAAACTTTATTAATACCACAAGACGATACAACAAATTGAAATTAAAACCTATACCAATTGTCAAGTGATCCCAAACTGTAATTTTTGACTTCCAAGGTATGAGCATTCATTTCGGTCTCCGAGTAAATTCGGGGGATTCAAAACACAATCATTGACACCGGCGCGCACACTCTTCAGTTCATTTCATCATTGGTTATCAGTGTTATCACCATGGAAACGGTGTTAACGGAATGAGTTCCAGTCGATTGCTCGCCCTAGACTCAGAATTCGTGAGACAAGCTAACGACGTCGGTATCTCATTCTGCAACGACAATTTGTTATTCAAGTGCGGTATCATTAGTTCCTGAATACCGATTTCGATATCCGGGTGTCGCTACACGAGTAGCGACACCGATTCCATACCGACAGTAAGGTAACGAGTTGCAGAATCGCGCTACTGGGGTCCTATTCACTAAGCCAAAGAGACATCTCTTTTCGGTCTGACTCTCTCTTTTGGCAGAAGTGATTTTTATAGTATCCATGACAGGGTTATTCAGTAACTTCTAAAAGAGAGAGTTGGCGGCCATCTTGGCATTTTCAATCTCTTTCAGAGAGACAACTATTTAGGTGTCTTCTCGAAAGAAAGAGTAGTCCCTTTCTCATTTCTCGTTTGTTTGATACTGAGTTTGTATCATCCTTCGTTCATCGGCTACCATATTGGTCATTTGGATGTATACTTTTTCATCTCTTAAAGGTAAGCCGGTTGTTCATTAAAATATATACATATTATCGATTCATGAGTATATAAAAACGTCTGAGTAGGTTGAGAGCTATTCAGTAAAATAGGCGAACCTGGGAGACACTCGAAGAGACTGTCTCCCGAGGGAGACTAACTCTCCCAGGAGATTTTCAAAATAGATAATCGATTTTCACTATCCCTTTTAGTGAACAGGCCCTTCTCTCGTGGATAGGTTTCTTCCCTCCAAACCTTGAAATTTTTTTCAACATTCGTTAATTTCTTTCTTTATGTTTTGCGGGGTGTTCGCCTGGGTGGCAAAAAGCTGTTGTGTAACAGTTTTCTTGGACGCTTGGAAGGTTTTCGGTTTTCTTGGCGGGCGGGATGCTCCCGCGTCCCTAAATGTTAGAATCCAAGATCATCAGAATCGCGAAAACCGAGCCAGGAGTTGGAGTAACGGGAGAAAGCAGTATATGTGGTTGCGGGCCAAACTGTTCGAAGAGCACCATATGAGAAAGAAGCCTGAGTAAGCTTGCAGATCATGGCAATACGAAGACGGTTCCACCTCTCATTAGATTTTCACATCGGCAGCAAAAACTAGGAATCTACTTGTAGCTCCGTCAAGTATACCTATATTGCTTCAACGCAGTTTATGACGAAAAAGAGGAATGGGCCTGTGTGCGATCCCCGTATAACTTCCGAGGTGGCCAGAAGTGCTTCTGACTGAGCCCCTAATCCTTTAATCAAACTATCAGCGATCAACTATAACCACCGTCCCAACCAGAAAGTACCCATTGATGCCCAGAGAACTCAGCACAGACAGTTTATTGTAGGTATAAGCTGGTGCGAGTGTTTATCAAAGGCCTTCAAAAAATCTGTCGAAATTAGGGTCATCCTTTAGGAACGCGAAAGCGCGAAAGCTCAAAAGCGCCCAGGGTATACTCCTGGAGCGATTGAGATAAGGAGTGGACTACTTGGACTACTCTTATCTCGATACTTGGAGCTTGGCAAGGTTTGAGACCGTTGACCTCCTGACGAAACCATGCTGCCCCGGAGCGGTAGGTATAATACGGGAAGAGTAGAAGTGATCTGCTCGATAAAAATTTTCTCAAGCAACTAAGGCGTTGCAGGTATGGGCCATACAACTGGTCAATATTGTTTATTTCGGCTTTGTCGCCTCTTTTATGTATGGGGGGTTATGAAGATTAACTTCTACTGAAAGGGAAGTAATCCTGATGACAACGGCAAGTCGAATAGTTTAGTTTATGGAGTAAATTAGCTAGAGATGTCAGACTTATTACAGACTACAGACTGCTACAGACTCCGTGCTATGTAGAATACCATCAGGTCCCACACCCTTCGAAACATCGAGCCGATAACCTCACTCTTGGATACTGATATACTTCAATCTGTCAAGTGAAACCACGTCCTGCTGCAGAAAAGTGAACTGCGAACAACTGTGCTTTTCCTGGGGATCTTAACATTGACTTAGAAGACGCAGTGACCGATGCAAACTGTTATATCCATCACGGCAGTTTATATACCTAGCTACGGAAAACTTTGATGTTCTGATAAATTGACTCTATGACGGACTTGAAGCACTCATTAGTGTCTTGACAGTTTTCCTACCGAACCTACTCAATTTGAAGAAAGCATTTTATAACCATCAAAAGGCCTGAGGATTTACAGCTGGAGTACCTAGGGTTTTCTAACGTAATTAGTCTTTTCCGAGCAATGGATGAAGGACATGTCATCATAAGGTAAAACCAGTGTTGTTGGTGTGGAAGATTTGCGTACGGGGTGGACACATAGAGCCAAATTTGTTCAGAAAGGTCTGAATCGCATTTTAGACTACATTACGTCCAGGCAGAATCCTTTATCCAGGCAGAATCTCATGCCCTTGGTGATCGAATGTGCAATATGGTTTTTGAGTTCTCAAAATCTTCACCTGAATTCAGGAAGGGCCTAGCAGCAATTAAAATGTTGAAAAATGTAAACATTGATCTTTGGTTCAACGGCAAATGTTTTGCTGTTATCTGGGTCGAATAGCGCAGCCCTTCCTCGACTTGGCACGAACCTCTTAACTTCCTATGGGCCTGTATAGTACAACCTCGGTAAAACCTGTGGTAATAACACATGCAGACATCAAACAGGTTCCCGGACCGTCCCGACCACGTGAGAATGGCCGAACAGAAAGTTTTCTAGCACCGATTTATCTGAAATGTCTGGATAAAATGATTGGTTCCACGCCGCGCCACACTCCAAACGTTCATTCCACTCGTTTCCTTATCAACGCTCATGACGCAACAAGACCCAAATGCTTCAAGACAAAAGACTTTCATTTCGTTTATCTCGAGTGCATCGCCTTGAGATTATACCTCTTTATAGATAGCTTGTAAATACAATTTGATTTTCCCGCAGTTCAAACACTCTAACGAATGAGATTAATAAGAATGAATATTAACAAATAAAGACGGCCTACGAGTTTCATCTGTTAGTGGTTTGAGTGAGTTGCAGCCGTGATGAATCCCATTATAAAATGATGGATTCTCAGACTTGGTTGACATACGAATAAACAGAAATAACAAAACTACAATTATGCACAAATTATATATATACACCTATATTTCATCGTCATCATATGGTTTACGGAAAGCACATTTAACCGAGTTCTGATGGAGAATTATGTGTATAATTTGATTATCAATCGACTTCGTATCATATTCACTATTAAATTTGTAACAAATATATATTAATGTATTGGGGCTATGTTAAGGGAATCCTTGGTGAACAGTTGGGTAATATAAACAATACAAAGTTGATGCCTCGAGATTTAGTAACTCGCTGGCCAATTGTGACATCCAAAAGGGGTTACCACAAAAATGGGGGGGGGGGGATAATTAAATAAAGATTTACCCAACAAGAAAACCTCCTCGGACGCAAAAAATATTAGTATCCATTTTGTCGTGATTCCCCTCACAGTAACCATTCCTATAATATTTTACCAAAAAACGAAGGGAACGACGAACCGGGTATCGCCAAGGGAGAAGGGTTCCTTCGACCAACCGCCATCGCTCCTCAACGGTCATAACGGCTGATTGTGGATGGGGGACGGGTGGAAATGGGCCTATATAAGCAGACCTTTCGGCCGAGCTCGTCATTCGACCGACCGACCCTCGACTTACGACTTCTCTCTCGACCCTCTCTCTTACCTTTCCATGCACTCAATGTGGTGAAAATCGTGGGGTGCCCTCCTTTCTCCTAGTACCTGCTGTGGTGAAAACCGTGGGATACCTCCTTCTCCTCTGGCACTTGCTATGGTGAAAACCGCGGGGTGCCAGCCTTCATCTTCTAGGCGCCTGCTGTGGTGAAAACCATTGGACTCCTCTTTCTCCTCTAACACCTGCTGTGGTGAAAACCGCGGGGTGTTAGCCCCCATCTTCCTGGTGTCTGCTGTGGTGAAAACCGTGTGACACCTTCCTCTCCTCTAGTACCTGCTGTGTTGAAAACCCCGGGGAGCCACTACCTCTAGCGCCTGCTGTGATGAAAACCGCAGGGCGTTAGTGCAAAAGACTCCTACGGAGCACCTCCTTCCTCATCCATCTTCATCCGCCTTCATCCAACCTCCTACTCCATCTTTCATCCAACTCTCACCTGCCATGTCCTGAGCACAACACACCCACCCACGACACATTTTGACCGCCAGATGGATGTGCATCGCACCTCCCTCTCGGATGTGCATAACATAAGACACCCTCCCCCCCCCCCCCCCCTTTTGCGGCTGAGGAGGTTTTCTTGGCGGGTAAATGTTTACAACATGGCTAATTTAGGGGGCATATCACATCTTTTTGCGTGACAGTTTTACATTTCTGATATCATTAACTGTCGAATGAAGTTCAATTAACAGTAAGAAAATTGTCTCGTTCTGTTTTCTTCGAAAATATTTTAAAACTCTTTAAAATTATTAATATTTTTTTAATTAATTTGTTTTCAAAGCGCAGCAGAAAATTAGGTATAATACGCTAATGTTGCAGCACTCCAAACGTAAGAAGCATGAAAAATAGCTTGTTAATCATGGGGTAATAATGAGTAGATTTTCGTTATTCCAGGAAATGCTATAAGAGAACCTCTTGAGAAGAGCATTCAAATGCATTATTTCCCTTTACCATCAACGTGGGAGGTAGGTCGCATTATAAATAAAGTCCCAGGTGTTTTCTCCGGCTCAGTACTTGGAAGCGGCGGTTCATTATTTCATTTACCTATCGGTATTTGCGGAATGCTTCAAGTTGGGATCGATAGGAGTCATATCAGATGGGCTGCCATCGCCGATGATGCTCAGGGCTCTGGGTGCCGATGTTATTGTTTGCTCAGGGGCAAGAAGCACAATTACGCAATGGAAGTCATCCGCCAACTAATGAGTATACATCATCAGTGCTCCTGATGGGCAACAATCAATAGTTGCTCCAAGTTTAGCTCGTATCGCCCCGTCCTTCGATCCTCTCTCCGGGTCGCTCAGTCAATCATCACCCCGCCAACGAAACTATACGTATCTACAAAGATTCATAATTAATAGCGGTCAATGAACACATTGATTGAAGGGTCTCCTAGACTGAAGAGCTTATAATCAAGTATTACAAGCATAAGCAATTACTTTATTGAAACACTGGAACTATAAATCTGCGTTTCTTGGGGAAAGGGGGTTAATTCAAAATGGGCTAAAATAAACTCATCGCATAGTTGGAAAATAGATTTTTTTCTCTGCAAGTGCACAGGGTGTTAAGTCCTACCGTCATTCTTTGTTGAGATATTCATTAGTGCCATTGGGGTTATGTCGTGAAATTTTAACCTCTTGCTGGGTGAAGGGGGTTTAGTCCATTACACTTGGGGCAGCGAGGACTTGACCTCTTTTACGCTGGGGTTTTCCTCCCATTATCTTGGGATTAGGGGATTAGTCAATTTTTGTAGACGGGATACTTCAATAAAAACCATAACGTTAGATCTCCAGCAATGCCTTCCGACGCCACTACTGAAGAACTCAATAACATTTTATAAAAGGACATTGTGGACATATAATCTTACTGTTTTTGATTGCGACGAAAAACAAACCTGCTGTTACTTATGGCACGAGGCCAGGTATAGGTATAGGGGGGCTAATGAAATAGGATTTTGTCTATATCTATGTCTATACATTATGAAATATTTGAAGCCAGATATAAAAAATTTGGTTATTTATTGTGATAGCTGTCCTGGGCAGAATAACAACACCCCCCATTGCTGCGATGTGTTGGTTAGCCCTGCAAAATGCCCCTTCTCTTGAAGTGATTGACCATAAGTTTCTAGCCCCAGGCCATACAGACATGGAAAGTGATTCTCCCCACAGTCTAACTGAACGAAAGAAGAAAATGTTTAAAGGTCCCATTGAACATCCCCACGATTGGGCCCAATTGATTAGGCAAACTGGGGAAAAAAACCCCTTTTAATGTGTTTGAAATGGAACAAAAAACTTCTTTAATTGTTCGCATCTGCTAAGAACTCTGCTACAATTTCACAAGAAGAACAACGATGGAAACGATTTACTTTGGAAAAACGTGAGGTGGTTGAGGTACAAGAAGGACAAGCTAGGTGTTCTGCTATTCAAAACTTCGCTCAGCACTGAAGAACCTTTTAAATCCGTCAGCTTCAAAAGCAGAGGAAGGAACGCAAGTCAAAGGTATAACAAGCTACGTGTTATTTCAGCAGAAAAAAAAGGATTTAGCAGATTTGATGCACTTATATCCCCTGTTTTTCATCAGTTCTACAAAGACTCACCAAAGAATAACGTGGGCAACGTATTCCCAGATACCGAGGATGAAGATGAATGACGTTGGGGGCTATTTTTTTAATTGAGTGTCTACTGAGTAAAAGGTATTCTTCTTAAGATATTGTAACGATTATGTATAAACCTAATATTAATCCATGTAGTTTTTTTTTTAATTTTTATTAATACGTTCAATTATTACAACTCCTATTCTTAATGGGCTCAAACACAGATTTTTTTTAAATCATAGGTAATCATTGTATCTACACCACTTTTTGTGTTTTTATTAACCTTTTGTGGAAGAAAGCATCGTACCGATGCTAACCTCCCAACTCCCCATGGGACGATCATCTGTTTCCTCATTTTCCTGTTGTGGACGAAAGCATCGGTCTGATGCTGAATTCTAAAGTATCCACTGGACGATTAATAGTTTGGCGCCAACCTTCTCTGAGACGAAGGAAAAATGATGTTCCCAATTGATTCTGATTCAAAAATACAAATAATCATTTTTTATTGAAAAAAATTGAAACAATTATTACTTTTTCTTCCTGGCATTCACTGATGAGCACACTTAATTCTATTTCGACGTCTAAAATATTGATATTCAATTTGAAATATTACTATTCTTTGTATAAGAGTGACGTTGTTCAGAAGCAAAATTTTCACTATCTTCTTTTCTGCTAATAAGAATGATAAACTACAAATGATTTGATTATTGAACTATTTAAAATGATTTAATGAAAGCTTAGGAACACGGCAAAACTTTTTTAATCTTCTGGAGTAGGTAATGAAACCTCTCAAAACAAGTCCTGGGTACGAACTAATTCACTCGCGACGAAATCGTGGAAACCCATTTCAAAGAAAAACGGAGTTATTGAAAAAATAGTATATTAATGTCCACTAATACACGAAAAACACTGTTATACCGGTTTTGGTGATCAAACCATCGTCAGTAACAAACAATAACTGTAACTCCGTTTTTCTTTGAAGTCCTGGGTGCAGAGCAGGGTTCCCTGGGCAGGTCTTGCAATAAAATCGTGTAGTTTTCCGCTGGTTCGGCAAACTGCAGATCCTGCACGAAGAGTTGTAGTCCCGAATGTGTATCGCGTGGAACAACATAAAATTATTAACAAATTTCATTTGACAAAGGCTCGTTCATTGGTCGCTGTTTGATTCTTCAAATAAACACAGTAACAGCTTAACTTTGAACACCTGAAGCGGGAGTTATTGGCTCTATTGGAGTATGAAAATTGTTCGACCGGATTATTTTATCATTATCTGAAGTAAATTGTCGTGCATTCAAGGAGTCGAAAATAAATTAGAGTAAAATAAAAATGAGAAAAAATGAATCAGCATCACTACGATGCTTTCGTCCATTCGGGGGTTTTCTTTTCAGCATCGGTATGATGCTCTCGTCCTCAGGGGGTTTTTCAAAACTCGACAGGCTCGTCCTGAAGGTTGTTTCACCTGAAGCATCGTACTGATGCTGTCGTCCCCCAACTGTTTTTCAGGCCCACATCTTTCGTCCTCAAAAGGTTAACGTAGAATGCTAATAAAAATGCCAATAAACTTTGTGTTATTAAAATGAGGACATATTCTACCCCTTTCACAGATTCCTTGAAAATAACAATGTTGAAGTAACATTTCTCAATGTGCATGAGAAACGCTTCGAGGGAGGATTCGTTTGGGTAAAGTGGGCCAAGTCTGTACTTTCATAAACTCTTCGATTTAAAATAGAGATGAGATATCGAAGCAGCTTCTAACAATGAAAAAATAGGCTGTTGGTAGTTATACTATTATATATAGAATAGAAATAGCACCTAAAAAATTCATTTTATGTTACGTAGGATTTACGAAAAAATTTCGAACTCCTAATTGCGAATATCTCAAAACTATGATTTTGGACTTAACCCCCCTTCCCCCAAGAAACACAGAAATAACATGAAGAATGTTTAAGATAAGTACCTCTATTCTAAATATCATCACATGGTGTCAAACAGGCCGGAAAATATAGATAGAGCAAGTAGTGGCATCGGGAAAAATGGGGTGTATAAATAAATACCCACCGTGGCGCGGAGGGGTGTAATATGGGAGGCTGTCCCGACAGTGGATTAGATTGCCAGCTCTTTGAACGAGTGGTGAACGATTTGAATGTCTAATATTAAAAGTGCTGCTGTCCGAAACATAAAAGTTGCTTGATTTCTCGAGTTAAAAGAAGAGTTGGTTGCATAAGGTGATTTCCGCATGTGTCATTCGCGTATAGGATCCTTGTTAGTCCTCGCTGAACCACGGTTTAAATTTCGTAGAATGAAAAACCACATTGGCGGTTTCCAGAAAAACCACCAGATTGCTAAAAATAAGTGACTGGATTACGAAAAAACTATTGAAATACCAGTATTTTTTTCCCAAAAAATGTGGGCCAAATACGATTTCTTGTGCAAGAATACTACAAATCCTTCAAATCTGCACAGGATGGTGTTCAAACCGGTGGGAAACCATGGATATATTTGATTAGTTTAGGTAGGTAATGTTACTTATTAAATTCGCTCATAAGGTCATGTTGCATAATTGGAACTTTTCATACTTTTTTTTTTTTTCATAGCCCGCTAAATTATTTCTGGTATTTATTTGGCTCCAATTCCGCAAATGTTGGCTTCCACTGACACAGGTAGTTACAGAAATCGTCGGGGCGATACAGGATCGAATTACAAACTAGTTTCTGAACGTCGCCAAACTTTATCCAAGTTGATTTCAAGAACGTTGTGGAACACTGTGAACACCTTTCTGGATATAGATAATTTGGAATAGTCTTCCTCTTAACTTGCGCTCAATCCCCACTCTCCGGCGATTCTGCACGGAACATAAAGCACACTTTGCAGATTTACGACTACACCTCTTTCTTCTCTTTTTCTTCTTGGTTCTCCTTTCTTTTTTCCAGCAATTTTTTTTCTACCTCATTTTTGTAATTTTTTATTTTCAGTAAAGCAAATTTGTGAATTTTAGGCGGCGTAGCGCTAGGGGGGGCTTAGGTCCTATGCTATGTGAAAAGCAAATAAATAAATAAATTATTATATCTTGTTCTAATTTTTATCTACACATCCATCCCTGCCCAACTATGAAACGTTTAACAAATCTTTTCAGTCAAACTTTGAAGTCGAATGGGAAAGTTTACGCTGACCAATGCCTTATTTATGGATCCCTGAAAGGACCTTTTAGTCGAAAACCCAGTTTTTAAACATTGTATTAGTGATATCTCACATTAAAAAGATAAGAAGTAATAATGATAATCCGAATAAAACAGGAGAAAACCGAAAAACACAATATACGTCGTAGGAAACTGAAATCTGCGTCGAATGGGATCGAAATATACATTGTTCAAGCCTAATGGAAACTTCCAGTCGTGCAGCATGGTTATAAGAGCGAATTTTCAAAGAAATATTCGTGCAGTCGAGTAAAAAGATTATGTAGCGCGAAAATATCACTTTTAGTTAGACTATATCGTTTTTTCGTGATCTTAGCCATTTTTACCGATTTTTGACACCTATAAAATCAAATTTGAACCACTCTCTTTAGAGAAATATATTTTATCGTCGAAATAGTTCCTCTTTCTGTCATGAATCGCCACCCCACACAACGTCAGTTGATTAATATGGATTTTAGCCTTTAATACATATTGTTTTAACCCTCCAAAAATCCAAATTTGATATTCTGACTCTAGAGGACAGAAATAGTGTGCCTCCCAAAAGTGTAAACTTATAACATTTAGGTAGGCTTATATGCACCTTGAGCAAAAATATAATATAGAAGATGTACAGTAAAATTGTACCTAACATTTAGGAGAAGGGATTCCAAGATATATGGAACCACCACGTTTTTTTAATTTATTCTTTTTCGACTAAAAGGATCATGAATTTCCATTTTCTAAATTTTTCCTACAACTTCAAAATCTAAACTACGAATCATATGGACAGTATTCTGTTTCCTACAACGTTGATATCAAAGTGTGTCGGTTGGATTTTTTTTTTTTTCAAAAGTAGGTACCTGTATAATATGTATTCAGAAATGATTTTTAAAAATATTGTTTTTGGGAGCCATAATATATGCTGTTCTACTCGTGATCATCGTGAAATTGTCATAGAACCTCAAAGTTTGGCAAACCCTCTGTACATGTAGGTATGGTTGTTGATGACGTTTGAAATAATGCATGCTTGGAGAAACTTATGGATAGTTTCCTTTTTGGTATCAACCTTTGGATAGTTGTGATATGATACGGTATTCACCCGAACTCAGTTTATTAGGGTATGAGACGCCCACGAAACCTGCTGTTGTTGTCAGCTAATGCAGGGTCGGTCTATGTTTATCTTATCTCCGATTATATTGGGACCCCCCTCATTTCGTTGTATTTGGTGACACTCGATAAGGAAGGATTACACAATCCTCCGCTTCAGCCTCAGAGGCGGCCTGTGGTCGGGGCTGGTACGTCTTCCTATCTCGGCTGATTCATCAGTTTCACACGAACTCTTATTCAACCCCGTTATCATCAGTTGACTACGTAGTGATCTTGGCGGGGCAACATCCCTCTGCATCCGCTACTGATAGAACTAGGAAATAACCCACACGTATCAGGTGCGAGGCATCGCACAACTTTCCTTCCTAATATGCAGGCGATTTGGTGGTTGACTGGTACCCATACTGGTATGGGTCGTATCCTTGGAGACTACATTGATATGTCGTGCGAATATTTCTATAACTGAGTTGTTTTTGACTGGATATCCCAACCATCAACAACCATAAGCCCAACTTTACTTAATTTAAACTCACATATTTCAACAAAACTGAGACACCTTTCCTCACTTGTGTAGTGCCTCGAGGGCAAAGTAGAGCTCAAAAATACTTGCTGTTCACGCCTACATTCTGTGCATTGCCTCGGAAAAGTTTGATGAAATTCATGCGAGCGACGATGATACAACGAGTTTATCATGGAAATTGTATCAAGATCTTGAAAATTCACGAGGCAAAAATGTCAAAAATGCATCTTTGTAATGTTGTATGTAATTCAACCCAAATGATCGCGGGATTAAAAAAAGTAATGTCATCCTAAATCAAATTTTCCACGCGATTTCAAGGAACAAATCAGGTTCCGTGTCTCTCTGTTGGTCTGCCTGTACCTAATGAGGAACGGAAGTGGGTCGGGATCGGATTTAGCACCCTTGAAAACTCCTGTATCCCAATTTTCAGCTCCAAAATACGAACAGTTTGGCGGGAATAAGCTAAAGAAAAACGCTGCAAAGTCCTTGTCACGTGGGTTTATTATTCAATCGGACACACCTGCAGACATTTTGCTGTTCATTCATTGTTTCTGCGCAATAATTGAAATAGCTATTTTAGAAGGGTTTCCACCAATTTTGGCCCCCAAAAACACGACTTCGGCTCCTTTTTTTTGGTTTATTATTCTGTGAATAATACACCTATGTATTCGCTCAGCAAAAATTTTTTATAGCACCCCCTCAAATTTTTTTCTTTTCCGTTTCAAGGTGCGTAGATTCCAAAAATGCAATGTCCGTCCGCCGTCCGCCGTATCACGTGTACAGGTTTCATTTTCGGTGTAAAAAAGTCGTTCTTGCACACACATGCTCCATTTGGGCCCTAGTTGTGTCCCGAAACTTTTCAGCCCGATCGGAATACACCCAGGGGTGTTATGAGTGAAAATGTGTGTAAAAATAGGTACTTTTTGTGTTTTAGCAACATGTTGGTAACATGAGCTTTTGAGGTATCGGTTTCCATGTTTTTTTGGACGAGAAGACCGAATATGAAGTCGATTTTGACCAAGGAGTGGAAAATTGAGGTTGTACCAGATGTTCAGCTCCCAAAATTGATTTTTTATGAGTGAAAAACCTGCGAAATCGTCTGAAATCACCATCAATTTGTAGAATAACACTAGGAAAAGTGTCAGCACGTGGCTCAAGACGATTAAATGGCACTGCCAATGATCAACGATAATTTGAAAAGAAAAAAAGAAAAAAAAGGAGCGTATACCTAATTTAAGTTTTGGGGGCCAAAATTGGTGGAAACCACCAGAATAGCTATTTCAATTATTTAAATGAAAGAAACAATAAATAAACAGCCAGCATTTCTGTAGGTACGTCCAATAGAATAATAAACCCATGTGACAAGGACTTTGCAGCGTTTTTTTTTTTCACTATACTCAAGTGCTATTATTTATACCTACTTACCGCTGACTATACCTCGCTAACCACTAAATTACGCTTAGAACGATTTATGGATGGATTTGTGAGTCTGAATAGAGTTCTAAATACATTTTTCGACGAATATTGGGTTACTTATTGTCCTTAAGCCACGGTAGGTATGTTTCAAAAAATTAGTCAACGAGTGAAGCATTTAGTGGCGTAACTCAAAATCTAAATATCTGCTATTAGAGTGACGATCTTGAAAGCATATTATCATGATAGAGCATGAAATTTCAAGCAAATTGGAAAAAAAATTTCTTTGATGGGAAAATTTTTAATACTGAAATTTGAGGTGAATATTATGGCGTAACTTCAAACTCGGTTTTCTCAAAAACCTCTTTTTGGACTTAAGTCACTACTGTTCTCACCAGCCGATATGAATACTTACTTTTCGAGCGGACTTCACTTTTGGTTTATTATTCTGTGAATAATTATACACCTATGTGTTCGCTCAGCAAAAAATTTTTATAACACCCCCTCAAACTTTTTTCTTTTCCGTTTCAAGGTGCGTAGATTACAAAAACGCTGCAAAGTCCTTCTTGTCACATGGGTTTATTATTCTATTGGACATACCTACAGAAATGCTGGCTGTTCATTTATTGTTTCTTTCATGCGTAATAAGCGAAATAGCTATTTCTGATGGTTTCCATTAATTTCATTCATTTTAGCCCCTAAAACACAAATTAGGTACTTTTTTTAAACTTTTTTAAGGTAGTGTCATTTAATCGTCGTGATACATGTGTTGACACTTTTTCCAGTGTTATTATACAAACTGGTGGTGATTTCAGACGATTTCCCAGGTTTTTCACTCATAAAAAATCAATTTTGGGAGCTGAACATTTGGTAGAACTCAATTTTCCACTCTTTGGTCAAAATCGACTACATATTCGGTCTTCTCGTCCCCAAAAACATGGAAAACGATATCACAGAAGCTCATGTTACCAACATGTTGCTAAAACGCAAAAAAGTACCTATTTTTACACACATTTTCACTCATAACATCCCTGACATAATTCCGATCGGGCTGAAAGGTTTCGGGACACAACTATGGCCCAAATGGAGCATGTGTGCGAAAGAACGAATTTTTTAGACCGAAAATGAAGCCTGTACACGTGATACGGCGTAAGGCGTACGGCGTACCGCGGACGGCGGACGGACATTGCATTTTGTTTATTATTCTGTGAATAATACACCTAGGTATGTATTCGCTCAGCAAAAAATTTTTATAACACCCCCTCAAAATTTTTTCTTTTCCGTTTCAAGGTGCGTAGACTCCAAAAATGCAATGTCCGTACGCCGAATCACGTGTACCGGCTTCATTTTAGGTCTAAAAAAGTCGTTCTTTCGCACACATGCTCCATTCGGGCCCTAGTTGTGTCCCGAAACTTTTCAGCCCAAAAAGAAAGAAACTTTTCAGGGTGAAAAAAATTTTTTTGCTAAGCGATTACATAGGTGTATTATTCACAGAATAATAAACCAAAAGTGGAATTAGGGGGCTTTATGCTTGTATTATCTACACCTAATGAACGGTCACTCTTAGGTTGGTAGGTACCTACCTCAATCCGCGTAGGTACTTGGACGTTTTTACACATGAATCAATAATATGTATATATTTTTAATGAAAATTGACTTACCTTTATGAAATGAAAAAAACACGATCAAATTTACCACCGACGTGGTTGCGTATGAACGAGGATATTACACGATTTATCACTGTCAAACAAATGAGAAGCAGACTCTTTCCTCTTTCGGGGAAAGACACCTAATTACATGTCTCTCTGAAAGAGATCGAAAATGCCAAGATGGCCGCCAACTCTCTCTTTTAGAGGTTACTGAATAACCCTGTCATGGATACTATAAAAATCTCTTCTGCCAAAAGAGAGTCGGACCGAAAAGAGATGTCTCTTTCGCTTAGTGAATAGGCCCCTCAGATCCTCTCATTGGAGGGCAGCTGATCACGTCCGCGACGCCGGCAGGGCAGTCGGACGGAAAGCCCCAGCCTGGAATGGCTGTTTACTATAACTTACTTTACTTTACATCATACTACATCATGCCCAGGGAACATGCAAGGGGAAGTGTTATTCCCACAATGATTGAGCCCTGGACTAATTTTATGTACGATACCACGTGGTATGTATGGTGTGCTATTTGCGAGAGCAACTTCTTAACATGAAAGTGTCATAACATGATTTTCTGATCCTCATTCCAAGGCCTTGAACCTGCTTTTGGTTTATTATTCTGCGAACAATACACCTACGTATTCGCTCAGCAAAAAATTTTTATAACACCCCTCAAAAAATTTTCTTTTCCGTTTCAAGGTGCGTGATTCCAAAAATGCAATGTCCGTCCGCCGTATCACGTGTACAGGCTTCATTTTCGGTCTTAAAAAATCGTTCTTTCGCACACAGGCTCCATTTGGGTCCTAGTTGTGTCCCGAAACTTTTCAGCCCGATCGGAATATACCCAGGGGTGTTATAAGTGAAAATGTGTGTAAAAATAGGTACTTTTTGCGTTTTAGCAACATGTTGGTAACATGAGCATTTAAGGTATCGTTTTTCATGTTTTTAGGGACGAGAATACCGAATATGAAGTCGATTTTGACCAAAGAGTAGAAAATTGAGGTTGTACCAGATGTTCAGCTCCCGAAATTGATTTTCTATGAGTCAAAAACCTTGGAAATCGTCTGAAATCACCATCAATTTGTAGAATAACACTGAGAAAAGTGTCAACAGGTGGATCAAGACGATTAAATGGTACTATCAATGATCAGAGATAATTTATTTAAAAAAAAAAAAAAAAAGGAGCGTACCTTATTCGTGTTTTGGGGGCCAAAATTGGTGGAAACCACCAGAAATAGTTATTTCAATTATTTTATATGAAAGAAACAATAAATAAACAGCCTACATCTCTGTAGGTATGTCCAATAGAATAATAAACCCATGTGACAAGGACTTTGCAGCGTTTTTTAGATGTGTATAAAAATAGGTATGTTTTTTTTTTAAATCGTTTTCCAAGATTTAGGGGACGACGAGACCGAATATGAAGTCGATTTTGACCAAGGAGTGGAAAATTGAGTTCTACCAGATGTTCAGCTCCCAAAATTGATGTTTTATGAGTCAAAAACCTACGAAATCGTCTGAAATCACCATCAATTTGTATAATAACACTAGGAAAAGTGTCAGCACGTGGATCAAGACGATTAAATTACACAACCAATAATCAAAGATAATTTGCAAAAAAAATTAAAAATAAAAAAGGAGCGTACCTAATTCAAGTTTTGGGGGCCAAATTGGTGGAAACCACCAGAACAACAACATAAAAGCAACAATAAATGAACAGCCAGCATTTCTGTAGGTATGTCCAGTAGAATAATAAACCCATGTGACGAGGCCTTTGCAGCGTTTTTAGATGTGTATAAAAATAGGTAGGTTTTTTTTTTATCGTATACCATGTTTTTGGGGACGATGAGACCGAATGTGAAGTCGATTTTGACCAAAGAGTGGAAAATTGAGGTTGTACCAAATGTTCAGCTCCCAAAATTGATTTTTTATGAGTCAAAAAGCTGGGAAATCGTCTGAAATCACCATCAATTTGTATATAACTAGACAAAGTGTCAACACGTGGATCAAGACGATTAAATGGCACTACCAGTGACCAAATATAATTTGGTAAAAAAAAGAAAAAAAAGGAGCGTACCTATTTTGTGTTTTGGGGGCCAAAATTGGTGGAAACCATCAGAAATAGCTATTTCAATTAGTTCACATGAAAGAAACAATAAATGAGCAGCCAAAATTTCTGAAGGTATGTCCAATAGAATAATAAACCCATGTGTCCAGGACTTTGCAGCGTTTTTCCATTTCAGATGTAATGATTCAGTGCTACGGACAACCAAGAAAATCCAGGATCATCATTTTTATGGATCGCAACGTTATTTGTTCAAAACCTCGAAGGATTCTAAAAACCCCAGGATTCTCCCTCATATTTATATACGTATGTTCGATTTCCCTAAACGTTGAAAAATCAAGCTAGTAGTATTCGATATTGATGTTCTATTGACGAGTTGAGAGTCACAAATATATGTGACTCTAGAAAACACGAGTGGTTGGGATGATCAAAGATTGGCGTCAGGGGGAGCAAACATTTGTCATAATCCACGGCACATATGTGTGCAATTTGAATATTCTGTTGTTCTCTTTTGTTCGCCCGACTTTTTGTCTTAATTTTCCGAGTTTACTCAGGTGCACAGCGAGTCGGTATATGAAGGGAACGACGTCAGAGGTTGCCATCCTTTTGTGGACACAACCTCGAAACACCGTTTTTGCCGTTGAAATATCTTTCATCATCCACGTTCTCAGAGCCGGGGTGAGGAGCCAATCGTACGTTCTGCGGCCTTCGATAATTTAAACTTAACTCAAATAGGAGGAAAGAAGAAGAAGAAGAGGACGAAAATACGGCTGACCTCAATACAGCTCTTCGGAGAACGACTGTGAAACTGTCGCGTGAAATTATTACTCAACGGTTCTTTTCTTCTACCCTTGTGTCCTTCTAGTAATCATTAGCTGGCATTCTAGTACGGGTTGATCCTCAACTAATTGAAAGACCTCTCAAAAACTGTCATGTTTTTTAGAAATCAAAAAAACCGTGAGTCCAGATATTTTTAAAAAGGGCCGTCTTCAAGTTCGTGTACATAGTTCTTAGCAGGTTTTCCCGTAATAAATGGATTAGGGTAGGAGATTATATGTTCATATAGTAAGTATTTGAAGGTGAGGTGTAATATGAAACAGCGCAAAATTTCTTATAAGAACCAGCAGAAATTACAACGAAAATTTTAGATCAATCCGACCGTATTCTCGTTACACGGACGTGGAGCAGAGGCCATGACGTACCGAAAGGTCTCACATTTCAATTTGCGGGCCTTTTCCCCTCACTAGATGCCCTTCAGTTGCAACTTCTTGGAAATCTCTCACCAAGATCTTCCAGCTGAAATTTGAAAAATAATCGTGCAAGTTTGTCATTAAGGTGCTGAAGTGGAGGAAGGTAGGTTTTGTGTTCGGAACCAGCGGATTTGGACGATTTTTGCTGCGGGCCGCTCACTGAGAGCCCTGTTGAAGTCCTGTGCACGGGTTATGGGTATACCTGAACAGGAAGAGTAAAACTGACCTTTTGCTACTAGACACCAGCGGCCGAATACGAAAAAGGAAAGTTATGTGACGCTCTCATCTGGTGTTATAAAATGGATTGAGCTGGGTTTGGTACAACTAGGCGCCTATGGCGAAGAGGATTTTTTTTCCCACCAAATTACCTCATCGTGTTTGCTCATGTCCATGCGAACACATTTATTTGTAAAAGAGTTAAAAACTCTACGAACAGCGCGATAACGCCGGTTTGATAAGGCGGAAAAGAAACATAAATAACGTGTGGAACCCCCTCCCCTCGTCCATGTAACTCCTTAAGCCTGGCGTACCGCATTTTGAAATTCAGACACGTCACTTGAGGTCTTCTCAAAGATATATTACTGCAACAAATTACTTCGGTGCCGAGGTTAACTAAAAGAATATCTGGGTTTTCTTCAACCTTATCTTTTTCCTCCTCTCCGGTATCCTGACTTTTATCTAAATTGGGGTAGAGGTCTCGACGGAGATTACCCGGAGGCTTTTCAATTGGGGTTCCCAGAGAGTACACCCAGATAATTGTGGCTGGCCATTGTTCGCATCAGAACCCGTTAACCCTGATTAGGCCCGGAGGACATGCTGACCTCTAACGCGATAGATGCTATTCAAAACCCCCAACACGTTTTCCCTCGATGCCCACCTTAGCCGACATTAGTATCAAGGAATAGCTCTAAAGTTGAAACCATTTCCTTCCTAATCCGTTTGTTATCTGACTTGTATGGAGTATTTTACATGCTGATTTTTATTATTTCTTTTTCGCGAATTTTCGAGAAAAATTAAGGCACCTAGATATTCAAAAACGCTGCTAATCCCTGCACAACGGTTTATTATTTTGTACAGAATACCCTTCTGTTACAGATCACAGCTCTCTGTATAGATAACCCGTCTCTATAATATTTATAATATGTACTATTCTATACATATTATGTAGATCGCAGACCCTCCGTAGGTTAATACCGAACCCCGTACTCGTTACTAGGTACCTATCTAAATCGCGAGTTAAACATTGCTAAAATAATTCTGTCATTGACAAGCAGTAACTAAAACGGCAAAAAGAAACGCAAATAATGAAGTTCTGAAGGAGAATGGTTGATGTGGAGTGAAATAGATGCCCCTTCTCAGTAGATCACTGTTTTCTGTGGTCAATACCTACCCTCACGGTCAAGTATAATGAACCGTTGTGTAATAACTTGCCCATCAATAATACTTCAACGGTTGTTCGAGTTGCAAAAGTACCGATCAACAAAATCCAACCCCTTCTTGGAGATGAACCGTTGTGTAATAATTTACCGCTATGAAATAATTTACCGTTGTGTAATAATTTACCGTTGTGTAATAATTTGCCGTTGTGTAATAATTTATCATTGTGTAATAATTTGCCGTTGTGTAATAATTTACCACTGTGTAATAATTTACCCATCAATAATTAATTCTTCAACGTTTGTTCAAGTTTCACAAGTACCTACCTACAAAATCCAATAGTCCATCACTAATCAAATGAAATAATATCACAGAACAACCAACTCGACTTCATACAGCCATCCTTGATTATAATCAGGTGCTCCCTAGTGATGATTATCTGAGCCGGATTTATACCCTTTGATTCACGATCGTGTTGACGAAGCTTTTTGGTGAACACGAACGGCTGGACGTATAGTGCTCCGGGTGGTCTCAAAAAATTGTTTAGCTCAAGACAAATTTAATAACGTAAAAAAAACCATACCCTTTCATCGAAAGTTTTCGAGCTACGGCGTTCTGAAAATTGCAACCCCTATTTTTCATCCCTTAGAGATGACTGACAGTAACGTCGAGCTTCGAGGACTAACTAGACCCCGAATTTCATCAATTTTGTTTCATGGTAACTAAGAAAAGTGGCCAGTACGGCGGCGGCGTACGGCGGACAGACAGAAATTTTTTATTGCAGTTTTGGATTCTACATACCTTGAAACGTAAACAATCAAATTTTGAGGGGGGGGTTAGAATTTTTTTTTTTCATGCTCGATTCCAATGGTTCCTTATTGAAAATAATAAACCAAAAGAGGTCTAAAATTTTTATTAAATTAATTTTTGTAAATATTTTTATCGCATACGAATATGTTTCAAAGTATTCTTAATCCATTCCTAGATTTTAACTAAAAATGTATATATTTATGTAGATTTTTCATTTATCCACCTATTTATTTATGTGTGTCATTCCAGGCGTTATCTGACCTTTGGTCACGCTTTATGATCACTTTTGAGAGGAAACAAATTTCTGTCCTCCAAAAAAAATCAAGATTAAACATCAAATTTCAATTCATGTTTTGCGTTTTTTTTCTGGACACATTTGATTCTATGTCTCTCAGTGTGGCAGCAAATCCTTGCCACGTGCATAACTACTCACATACGAAATCTCAGGAGAAAATCATTGCTGAAAAGTTGGCTCAAATTCGTCTATTTCTATAATCTTCCACATAAAACGTACGATTGGGGTTATAAATCACAATAATCTTTTCGAAACGGGTGTTTCACGAATTTTCAATCCCCTTTTTGCAGCCTGAAAAAATTGATCCTCTTGGTGTCGGCGGATCTGGCTGCCGAGCTGCTCTGATCGGTCTCACTGACGAACCTCAGAGAGGCTCTTGCTAAGAATCAGGCTGCATTAGACCCCCTACACACGTACCAACAAAAGCACTCTACCGTTAGGATCAACAACGTTGGTCCTACCGACACGAAGTTAGTGAATTATTTGAAATAACGCAAGGTACACGGGCTCATTTAAAACTAATAAATATTTTCCAAGAATTTGAATACTCTTTTGATCCTAAACGTTTTTTTCTATTAAATAATATTGTTTAGGGTAAAGTGGGGTAATGGGATCCAGGGGGTAATGGGGTATCCTTCAAACTTTTAGAAAAACCTGAAGCCTTCTCCAGCTCCAGCTGGCTCCGAACTCTGTTGGGAAGCTGAGGAACTAATCTTATCAACATTTTGACAGCCGATTAAACAAATGCTGCTCATTTCGCGTTTCAAAGGTTTGAAAGTTTTTTCTTATAATCGCTTTTTTTTTTAAATACAAACGTTAGAACGGCTCTCTACCTTTCGAGTCGTGTTTAGTTTTTTCAAAATCCGTTCAGAAATAAGGTGCCAGCATGTGTTTCACCAAATGTCAAGAAGTGGGGTAATGGTATCCTTGGTTATGGGGTAATGGGATCCGCTATCTTGAGTGGATCCCATTCCCTGTAGGGGATGCCATCCCCCCCCCCCCCCCCGCCAAAAGAAAATCAGGGGATCCGATTACCCCACTGCCCACTCACTAGTCGTGGAATGATATCCAAAGCACTCTTTTGCTTAAGCGAGGAATAGCAATTAGTAGGTTCGCTAACCGGTAAAAACAAGTCCGAATTATCACAATTCATTAAATTTGTGGAAAAATGAGACCTATGTCACATCTGCACGACTATTCTGGACGATGCTATTGAACGACAAAGTTAAGGGAATCCCATTCCCCCACCTCACCCTACTGCGCACGACCTTCCCCATTTTTAGTAACATGGATGTGGAGCCTTAGCTAATTTATTATACGGTCATTACCAGAGCCCTTCAAATGCCATATTGCCATGGCGCCATACAAAAATGCCATATTCTGCAGATTTTTTTGTAAAATGCCATATTCTGCCGATTTTTGGGAAAATGCCATGTTTGTGCCATGCTTTGCCTTTTTTTGCCAAACTCCTTCAAAAAAATTAAAAAAAAAAAAATTTGAAGTGAAAATGTCTGAATGACATGAGGTTTCTCGAACCCTGAGCCATTATGTAGAAGGATTACTAATGCCTCAAACCCTTTTTGAATGGGGTGCTTCCACGGGTCGCCACTCTGTCTGGTGAGGAAGCCACTCTGAAGGAAGGCTGGGAACCTGGTGATGTCCTCTCTATGAAATACGCCCCGGCAACATCAGCTGATGTGGAGAGGACTTTCTCAAAAATGAACCTTCTGAGTGATCGACGGCTGGGATTTTCAATGGAAAGCGTTGCAGCACACCTGATGTTGTTATTGAATAATAATAATAATAATTAATTATTTGTATAAAGCTTTGTAAATACAATTAATCATTTAGTATAAATAACTTGTATGTTGTGATATTATCCTCTCAGAATAGCTGGGGTGGACGGAGAGGGTTGAAAAATAAGTGCCATATTGAGACAAATAAGTGCCATATTGAGACAAATAAGTGCCATATTGCCATATTTTTTAGGGCCCTATTTCACAAAAATAAGTGCCATATTGTGAAGGGCTCTGGTCATTACCTATACTATCCATAGATACGCATGTAACCACCACCATCTCCATGCAATATTGTTTCTTCTGATCTACGAGTGTATACCACTAAGGAGAACAATGCAAGTAGTACAAAGTAATATATCATCCACATCTACCTATGTATTAAGTCAGTTTGTGTGCTCTTAAAAATCAATCTAATTTCAACTTATCATATTGTTTGTTACTGTAGATCTACATGGCTGGGGTCCTGTCCTGATCCACAACAGAAACATCGTAGCAATATAACTTTTTTTTAACTCATCCTGAAGACTCGCTTCGCCATTTCCTCAGTTCCATAATATCTATTTTGCATTAGTCACATACCTGCCACGATATGTGTTTGTATACATAAATATTTGCTATACCCGGCATGCGTTGCAATGCCACCCAAAGAAGGAATGTGTTTGTTTCTTTTTGGTTTATTATTCTGCGAATAATACACCTACCTATGTATTCGCTCAGCAAAAATTTTTTATAACACCCCCTCAAACTTTTTTCTTTTCCGTTTCAAGGTGCGTAGATTCCAAAAATGCAATGACCGTCCGCCGTCCGCCGTATCAAGTGTACAGGCTTCATTTTTGGTCTAAAAAAATCGTTCTTTCGCACACATGCTCCATTTGGGCCCTAGTTGTGTCCCGAAACTTTGCAGCCCGATCGGAATATACCCAGGGGTGTTATGAGTGAAAATGTGTGTAAAAATAGGTACTTTTTGCGTTTTAGTTAACATGTTAGTAACATGAGCTTCTGATATATCGTTTTCCATGTTTTTGGGGACAAGAAAACCGAATATGAAGTCGATTTTGACCAAAGAGTGGAAAATTAAGTCTACCAAATGTTCAGCTCTCAAAATTGATTTTTTATGAGTGAAAAACCTGGGAAATCGTCTGAAATCACCATCAGTTTGTAGAATAACACTGGAAAAAGGGTCAACACATGGATCAAGACGATTAAATGGCACTATCAATGATCAAAGATAGTTATTAAAAAAAAAAAATGAGCTCACCTAGTTTGTGTTTTAGGGGCCAAAATTAATGAAAACCATCAGATATAGCAATTTCGATTATTACGCATGCAGCCAACATTTCTGTAGGTATGTCCAATAGAATAATAAACCCATGTGACAAGGACTTTGCAGCGTTTTTTTAAATGCTTTTGGATCCAATTTTTTTTTTCTCTAGCGAACATGAAACACGCGTGAGCCAGATACCATGACTGTGATTGTAAAATGTTTCTACTAATTCAGAAACCTTCGTGGGCGTGCGAACAACTCACCAAAGTTTAATCGCAATCGGAAGAATGATACATATAAGAACGCATAGAGGGCAAACAAAGAAACATTAATTTTCATATATGTATAGATAGAGGTAAGTGTTATAGTGTATAAAGTAGAAAACATAAACGGATTTCCAGCAACTGGATGAATACTTACTTCGCCAAAAAAGGGGTGAACTATGAAAACCACTACCAAAGTAAAATGTCAGCCATCCACGGAGAACATAATTCTCATTATATTGATTTGGGCAAGCCGTACAATACCTACAGGATGTCCATTGACGCATTAACCTCTTTGAATATGCGAGATACCTTACTCGGCTAGGTACCTCATACCTCACCAGTCCCCATCACCTTCATTTTTGAAGAATATTTTCAAGATTTCTAAAAGGGCAATTTTTATTTTCACAATCAACACCACTCGTTATGTCACACACAAACTACACGAGATAAAATACACAATAAAAATAAAAATAAATCAATAAAAAAATAAAAACTCATGCACCAGATATTGTGAAATGGTTCTACCAATTATCAGTGTGAAAGAAATGTTTATTTTTTATTACCTGGAGTTTTCTTCTATGATGATTTTTGTTTTTAATAAAACATTGGGGAACTCTCCTAACTGAGGCCTTAGCCACAGTCCTTTGTTATTTGAGTCGGGGAAAAAGTCAGGAACCTTCGCGGATTTTCACAATTAACGCAACTTTTTTTGTTAAAAAAAAAAGTAGTAACCTTTGTGAGCATGCGCACAACAGCTCAACGAAGTTTCATCGCAATCTCATGAACGGTATACGAACGCATTAGGGACAAACAAAGATAGAAACGTCCATTTTGTATATATTATAGATTAGGTATAAAGATGAGTGCGGTTTTTGGCTATCGATAAAAATCCAAATGAAGATGTAGATCTGGAAATGGATTCAGAATACTCCGCAACGGAAAGGAAACGAATAATTTTTCAAAAATCCACGTACTAAAAATTGTGGAGTTATACCAATAGAGTATTTTCTCTTCGAAAATCAGTAATAATAAATCATACAATTCCTCAAACACTGTACAAGCATTTTATATACTGCCCGCATCGTGAGGCACTTGGTCAAAGGACCACGTGTTGAATAAACCTGTGGTTTGTTCGGACAGAGAGTAGTCATGGACCAGTCCAGGATGGACTGTATTCTGAAAAATTTTTTTTGAGAAAATCACTTCTGGCAACCCCCTAAAAGGTGCCATTTGACTAGAAAATGAGATTCGCAAAGTTTTAGGTCGATCGGATAACGTTAACCCGTGCCGCATCGAGGTTGAAGTTTAGAAAAACTCACTTTGTTTCATAAAAACACTCTTTTTTTTTCCTCATAACATAGTAACCATTTTGTCCTAGAGACTTGAAATTGGTCTCATTTTATTTAAAATGTTATCTTCTTCAACTTTTACTTCCATAATTTTTTCGCTACATCCTGTAGATTTTATGTTATTCAGCTTTTCCCATCTCAAAACGTGGTCCGTTTCAGCAAAGGTGCCTTTTTACGCATACCCCTAAAAACCACACTCCAGTCAATGAAATCGACCTCCAGGCGATTTGACACTTCTTTATCACTCTGGTTTATTGAAAATGATTATGTTTCAGGTATAAATGTAAAGGTTGAGGCTGTAATAAGGGGGGGGGGGGATCTAGGTAATGAAGGGCATTTAGACCGGTGAAAGGTAAGGAAGTGTGACCTTTAGCTTTGTATTCGCTGTTATTTGTTATCTCTATTACTGTGAATCATCGATTCTCGACCACTGGTCCTGAACCTAGCGTTTTCAAAAAATTTCAAGTTGGGTGGCCTAAGTTCGACCAAACTAAATACAAAACTAGTCTACATGATGATAATACGAGTATTAGATGCAAAATTAGTAACATTAATCAAATTTCACTTTTTTTAATGGAACATTTGGAAACCCTGCACCCCAGAGAGGATTACAAAGAGTTTCTTCAACTTTGTTTAGTGTTTATAGGGCTTCCTCCCCAAAACTTTTCTTTTAAAGCACCTGGTGCAATTCATCACGCCAGGTGGATGGCCAAAGCAATTTACTGCCTCAAAATTTATCTTTTTAGTGATCAATTGTTATTAACTCAAAAAGAAATGAAAGGAATAGAAGAAATTTGTGTTTTTATAATAAATATTTACGCCAAGGCATGTTTCAATGCCCCCAAACCTGCTTTGGCCCCTAAACAAGATCTGGAAATGTTGAAAGCATTAGTAGAGTATAGGAAAATTGACACAGAAATAGCAGATAAGGCTTTGTCAAAATTTGTAAACCATCTGTGGTACCTCAGCTCAGAGAAAATAGCGTTCTCGTTTTTCGACCACACTTTAGACGACAACATTTAAAAAAACCACAGTCATGCAGCATGGCTATAAGAGCGAATTTTCGAAGTTTTCGGCATCTTCCTCCTCCGCCTAAAATTTTCTGAAAATTTATTTTCGGCCAATGTTTTCCCAACTTGATACCATACAAAATTAAAACAGGAGTAGTTTTACGCAAAGTAAAATTTGGGGTGGAAGGAGGGGGAGGGGGAAATCAAAAATGTTTTGAATACCAGAAGAGTAGGTATTGGATACGTAACAAATTTTTTGTTCCATTTTTTGCCGAGTAACACCTCGGTTTGTAGATTTTCCAACGCTGAACACGATGGTGAAGTCAGAATTGCGATATCCCATTCCGTTATCAGATTAGAGCAGACGAACCAGGAAGAACATCTCAAGAAATAACCACGTTCCTTCATCTTCAAAGTGCTCCAGTTTGAGAATGGAATGAGATATCGCAATTCTGATTTCACCATCGTGTTCAGCGTACAAAAACCTTTAAAATGAGGTGTCACTTGTCAGACTTTTTCATTTTGGGAATTTATGGGTAATTTCCCCCCCCTAAAACTCCCCAAAACTCCCCCTTAGAGTGACCCGATTCTGCCCATCTTCGAACTTAGCCTGTCGATTGCCAAGACAGATTTTTCGTGCAAATTTGAACTTTTTATCTCAATTCTTTCGAGAGTTATCGTCTGGAATGACACATACATATATAAATATATAAATATATATACAAATATATATATAAATATATATATAAATATATATATATACATATAATTTTTGGTGTCTTTCGGCAGTGAATTCAGGATGGTCTGAAACGGATTTTGGTATAAAAATCTTTCGGAAATTCGAGTTTTAAAAATTTTGGACCGAGAACAATAGCTTCCTTTTCTTCGAAAATTCGCTAAAAGAGGGGATAAAACCGTCCAGGAATGAGTCCAGAACTGTGTCTGTCCGAACGGATAACCTGAAGCATTGTAACCTTCCTCATAAGCTGAAGGTAGAAGCATCAATTGCGCATGTGCAGGAACAACAATCGTCGAAAAAATCCAGGACTGAGACCTAGTCCCGAACGGTCCAGGGCTGTCTGTCCGAATGAACCTCTGGGGAGAGACAAATTCCCATTAGGCCACCCAGAGAATGGGGCTACACAGACGTACTTTATAATTTTAACTAACCGTCTGAGATAAGATCGTGCATATTTCGCTTTTGCTACCTTCAAAAACCCAAGGAAAACCTTGGTTGAAGCGTATGGATGCTTATTAGCACCCATCTAGTTTATGGATAACGAATGACGTTTTGGTTAGGGGGCAATGCCTTCCCTTCGAAACCTGCCTTCGCTTGAGCCCCTGTCCATTGTGTGACGTCACAAGTTTGAAGTTAGGTAATTTTTGATATCTGGTTAATAACGGCGGTAAAATTCTACTAATCCATTAATTTGTTCCTATCAATTATCAAATCGGCCAGTTTCCGGACTCTTAAGTAATGCCTATTCAGTTTTGAGCAACTGTCGGAACAAAGCATAAATAAATGGGCATTGCGATCTCAACTTCTTTTCTGCCCTAAAAATTCATCCAGAAAATTTCAACCAACCATCTCATTTTATTACCGTCTTTTGTGGCATTTGCTGGTGACTTTTCGAGAGGAAAAAAAAAAGAGAAAAGAATATTCGTAAAATCGAATAAAGAAACTCGAGTGCTAAGGAAACTGATTGCTTCAATTAGTTACGTTCAGGGTTCAGAAACGTAATAAACTAATTACCAAGTCAATTGTGACGAATAAGAGTCAGCCGTAATCTACAAATTGAATTTCTGACCTCATTTGTTCCTTTGGAAGTTATCTTAGCCTGTTCTGGCTTAATAAGTCGAAATAATTGAGAATGGAGAGGGCGGTTAATTATATCATGATAATACAGTCGGTTTTACTTTCCTGTAATATCGTCAATAACCAAACGACCGGATATAATGATTCTTAAATGCTTGTTAACGACCTGCCACCTGTGGCCAAGCTTCTTCTTCTTCTTTATTTATAGATGAATGAGTACTGAAAAGAAAATGAATGAAAAATTGTTTATATGTGGCTTCTTAGTCTTCTAAGGTAGCTGAAGCCTTATGATGCGCTATTGGGAGGGGGAAATATTTGTCTTCCAAAATCGAAATTGCCACTCGTATTTTGCGTTTCAGACCTTAGCGACCTGTCTGGTTCCGTGTCTGTCGGACCGTGGGCCTGCAAATCCTTGCAACAAGCATAACTACCCACCCGGTAGAATGAATTAGAAGAGCTGAAATTTGGATGGTAGAAGGATGGGCGGAGGTTGGGCCCTCAATGGTCCCATACCTTCCGGACGAATCCGTCGTCACTAGCTGGTTGAGTACTGGAGACGAGAGCTTTCGATGAGAGGACATCACCATCAGGACGTCGAGAGAATACCCGGATCATACGACGGATTCCTCCGGAAGATATGGTAATTTTACTTCTAACACTAGCGGAAATAAACCTCCATACCTCATACCTCCATAGTTCCATTTGAATTTCTACAAAATTTCAAGCCAAGTCTGCGCATGCGCCAATGTGAAATTCGCGTTTAAACCACGCTAATGATAATCGATCGTATCACGGATTCGAGGGAGCTATGCGCCTCTAACGAACTAAATCACGCGTTTTACGTTTAAGAGCATTCTGAACAAATTTAGTTCATTGTCTGTCTGTTTGTCCGTCTGTGTGTCCGCAAATCCTTGCCACGCACATAACTTCCCCAGACCTATAAAAGTATGCTTAATGAAGGAGGAGTACGAGAAGACACATGGGGAGTCTTGGAGAGGATTGCGCTTTGATGCACCAGTGAAACCATCGGATTGGAACCACCCCTCGGTGGGAAATGTGGCTGCGGTGTTGGATGTGCGGGAACTTGCACAACGGAGGGTCCTCTTAGTGTATACTGACGGCAGCAAAACAGCAGCTTCGGTCGGGTGCGCCTTTGTGGTGTACTGTGAGGGCCGGGAGTTGGAGCAGGCGAAGTTCAGGCTGGATGGCTCCTGTTCCAACAACCAGGCGGAGGCATTGGCTCTTGTGAAGGCTTTGGAGTGGATAAGGGACGTTTATCGACACTACGAAGATACTGGATTCGCGGTATTCACAGACAGTAAGGTGTGCCTTGAGTCCCTCAGAAATCCGAACTGTCATAGCCAACTAGTCGAAGCAGCGAGGAGACTCATATCGGAGCTTCACACGGCGCTGTTGCCCCTGAGTGTGCGCTGGGTGAAGGCGCACGCGGGTGATGTTGGGAATGAACGGGCGGATATGTTGGCAAAGGAGGCGTCGCTCGAGCTCGTTAGGATCAGCTCATACTGTCTCTTCCCGAAAACAGCCCTGAAGCACCACTTGGCAGGCGATGGAGTGAGGAGGTGGGAGATTCGTTGGAATGCAACGACGAAGGGTGAGCAAACCAAACGATTTTTCCCATCAATCGAGTCGCGGCAGCGAGTAACCATCCCAGATGATTACCGACTCACGCAAATCTTGTCGGGCCATGGTCGCAGCAGGCATTATCTCCACCGTTTTGGCATAATTTCTACGCCAGCATGTTTGTGCGATGACTCGACACCACAAACCTTCTCGCACCTGCTTTTCGACTGCCACCTTTTGGAGCAGTATCGCGCACCCTCCATCAGGGATGTCGTCACAACGGGCGGACATTGGCCTCCGTCGGATCGTGACCTCCTCGCTTTATACATGAAGCCTCTGCGGAGGTTCATCGTGAATTTCGACTGCTTGGACATTCCAATTGAACTTTATTTATGATTTTATTAATTTCTTACTTTGTGGCGAAATCACTCATTTAGTTTATTTGTTCTTCTTTTCATTAATGGTATGATATTTAGTTTTATTATTTTAATTTATTGTGTACCACATAACATGTAGTACTCATGTGGAGCATGTTGTTTAAAAAAATAAAATAAAAATAAAAAAAAATAACTTCCCCAGTTCAAATCCAATTTTGCTGAAACGTTGAGGGATCATGCGGGTTGGGCCCTACGAATTTCAGAACAATCGGATCATTGACGGTATGGCCACTCCGCCTGCGCTGACGCGAAATCGAGGTACTCAATTTCTCACGAATCAGCGGCCCGATTTCACTCAAATTCGGCGGGTAGTTGGGGGTGAAGCTCGCAGATAGTCCCCGATTTCACAGCGATCAGATTGTTTGTATGGCCACTGTGCATGCGCAAACACGAAATTCGAGGTACTCAATTTTTCACGAATCAGCGGCCCGATTTCACTCAAATTCGGCGGGTAGTTGGGGGTGAAGCTCGCAGATAGTCCCCGATTTCACAGCGATCAGATTGTTTGTATGGCCACTGTGCATGCGCAAACACGAAATTCGAGGTACTCAATTTCTCACGAATCAGCGGCCCGGTTTTGCTACATTTGAAGGGTAGTTGAGGTGTTGCTCACAGATGATCCCGAACGATCGGATCATTGGATGATAACTGCGCAAGCGCAAACACAAAATTCGAGGTACCTACTAAACCAACTGCTCATGCGCAAACACGAAAGTCGGAGTACTCAATTTCTCACGAATGGCCAGTGATATTGTTGCAATATTTGTTTTTAGGGCGCCTACGTTTTCTTATGCAATTATCATACGTTTAACTGAAATATACGATCATGTTATCGATATGTGGAAGCACTAAACTTGGTGCCATTAAACTTGGCAGACGTTTTCTTTTTCTTTTCTTCTTCTTCTTTTTCTTTCTTGAGTAACTACTAGATAACTACCTATTTAGTTATTATATGTAACAAATAAAGTTGGTTTTCTCAGTATTATTAGGTACATGAAACGGGGATTTTTGAACGCCCATCAATAGCCAACCTTTGATTTAAGTTAAGGTAAGGTAGCCACATGTAGGATTACCCGCACCGAAGCTCTCGCTGTTTCGATCGATGATTTTTGATGATCGACGATCGAGTTGTTATCCATACGATAACCACACTCTACGACTGGTGGTCAAGCTACTCTATTATTGAAACATACAGTCAAGAAGAAAGCCTCGGTGAATAGAAAGATTTTCAACTGTGCATTTTTTTTAAATTCAATCGAAAAATATAATTAACAATAATACTATAATAAATAATATGTATAATAAATAACAGTTTACCACTAGTCCAAAAGTGTGGACATTTCGTTTGAAGAAGTATCTTGGGTGTTCAAGCTCTTCGTTCAATAAATAATTGCAAAATATTAATCGAAACTGCGAAAAAAAGAGGAAATTGGTGGGAGGAATCTGACACGGCGTCATAATGGTAAATTTCCTATTTTTAAACAAACAGATATGGATAACAATGTATTTCTGATGACTAATGAATTCATTAATCATAAGTAAAACTTTTTTATAGTCCCTTTGTTTATAATCAGGCCTGAAGTGGGCGAACATGAAGGCCTCGAAATATCGAAGCAATAAATCTATCACCATAGACTGGTGTGGTCAAAATACCCGCATCGTGACAAGTAAACATATAACATACCAAGTCACTGCCACATCGATTACTATAATTTCCTCTTTCCTATCTTTATGGATACAATCTTTATTTCCTATCTTCATGGGTACAAATCTAGTAGAATACTGCGTCTGTAGAGAATTGTAATAGCAAATGAATGTTAGAAGTTATTTATCGATGAATGGTTAAAATGGCTGCAAATTGATGAAAAGTCACTAAGTGGTATAAAATTGAGAAGAAATGTTGCCAAAATGGCAAACAAAAGGATGAGTTTAATTTGGGAATTTTCGAGAGAAAAAAGTGGGTCGAGTTTGAGTTTTGTAGGGTCAAAAATAGGTAGAAATGGCTAACAATTTTTGATAAGTGACCACTTATGGTGGGTATTCCATTTTGACAGGATTCCATGACAGGTTAAAATAAATTAAAAATTAAAAAAACTCCAGCACACCACTACGATACTGATGTATAAGTACTCTCTCCAGAATTTTTAGAATCTAAGTGTAGGAAATGCAACCCTAACATAAAAATCCAAAAACCAACGCCGCGCAACGCGCATGACCACCCTGACGACAGCATCAATATGAATTGTGCATCAATGCATCATAAGCAAAGAACTGATGCCACATAAGCTTCGGCTACCATACCACACAGCACGAACTTCAGCACGATCAGATGGCCACAACCGGCTGAACACAGCCATCAATGCATCCTGCCACAACAGAACTCCACAACACCAAGAGCACTTGACTATCTGCCCGGCTACGCCAGTTTTGAAGGCGGGGGAGGTGTAGGATCCCAATTTGGCACCAGGATTCTTACACTGATTACCAAACGAAAAGTGTAAAAATCAAGAAGTAGAAGCTACGGAAAAATTGTCTAAACCCCGACAGAACAATAAGATCGAGGTCAGTCGTCGAAAATCCGCGGAACTGTGCTGTTGGAAGTGGAAAGGTCAAGACAAGAAGATGTTGGCTGAAAATCGCTTTAAAATGGCTTTAAACAATTCCAAAAATAATCAAGATTCGCCATCCTCAAAACATTCGCTCATAGAGTCATGCTACGTCTAACCCCCCCCCCCCCCCTTCAAGAAGTTTCCCCTTTGTCACTGGTGTGTCCTCAACAACTTTGAATCACCTAATCTCAATTAAGTACGATCCAAAATTAACAAAACCTACCTGCAGATGGTGATACAGGTGCTTGAGGCGATTTGTTACCTGCTCGTTAGTCAGTGGTAGGTTTCGAAGATTGATTAAGAGGATGACTATGTGATGAAACTACGGCCTACTTGATAGTCTTTGGTTCTACCAAGGTAAAACTTCAGGCTCACTAAGTCTAGCAGACCTAGTAAATTATGTGCTGGAGAGGCGCCAAATCTGAACTACAGTCTACTGCTTACTGAACCCAAAAACGTAAACGTGATTCAGTGTTTTTCCACGTTGCGGAGCGCATGTTATTTTTTTTTTTTTTTTTTTTTAACTCGTCCCATCAAACCACCCATCGTCACGTCGACACGTGCCCGGTCCAGCGGGTAACTTAATCGAATGAAAACCATAATCGAATTAGTGTTATCGATCAGTTAAGAGGAGGGGAAAATATGAGAGGGAGTGACATCGCTGGTTGGTAGGCGCTAGCTCATCGTGACTCGTTGGTATCCTACCTGGCTCGTTCCACCAGTCACATTACCGCCGAGTCATTCTCAACCAGTAGCCGACGATAGAATTTACATAGCATATCCCGCCTATCCCTCACCACACTTACCTTTCATTGAGGGCGTCCAGGGTGTTCGTCTTCAACTCGAGCGGTCCGGGTGGTCGTATCGGAGGTTTTCGATGACCTGAATCAAAAGGCTGGAATCCCTCCGACGTTGCCGCTGTCGAGATCCTTGAAACCCATCCTGGGCTGCATCCAAGGGCTGAGGCTGGAGGAAGACTCACCTGATAGTTCTCTTTATTGTTTCTTATAATATTTACGAAATAAGGATAACGTTAAACGGTTGTCCACTCAGCTTGCGGTGGTCTCTGATATGAAACCTAACATCCAAATTCCTTCTAATCCAATGCAGGATGAACACGATAGCTTCTATTGACAGCATTCGATAAGCGCCGCTGTGCCGTCCTTAGAAACCCATTCAACCCACGCCCATATATACTGAGACTGATAAATCTACTCATTTTCTCTGTAAATAACACTAAAACATGGAGATAACGCAATAGCTAAATTTATTTATTTATAGTAACACGGGCAAGCCCAATACAAACGTACAAAACATAATATAATAATGATTAGAAAAAACAAATACAAAAGATGTAAAATGCCCGCATATGACTGTGTATTTATTTGATACTGTTAATGTCTGTGATTATTCCGTAGAACTAGAACTCTCCTCCTAAAAGCCTCAGGAGACTGATAAAAATAAATCAATGTCAGGGCACACATCCATCACTTGGTTCATCCCACGCCGTAACCTGCACATTGGGTGATGATAGGCATAGGTAGTTTGTCGGAACCCAAAAGAGGCTTCCAGAACGTGAACCTAAAGGAAGACTCACCTGATAAATCTACTCATTTTCTCTGTACATAACACTAAAACATACAGATAACCCGATAACTAAATTGGAAGGCTCAATAACTAAAGGAAGACTCACCTGACAAATCTACTCATTTTGTACATAACACTAAAACATACAGATAACCCGATAACTAAATTGGAAGGCTCAATAACTCAAAGAAGACTCACCTGATAAATCTACTCATTTTCTCTGTACACAACACTAAAACATACAGATAACTCGATAACTAAATTGGAAGGCTCAATAACTAAAGGAAGACTCACCTGATAAATCTACTCATTTTCTCTGTAAATAACACTAAAACATACAGATAACTCGATAACTAAATTGGAAGGCTCAATAACTGAAGGAAGACTCACCTGATAAATCTACTCATTTTCTCTGTAAATAACACTAAAACATACAGATAACTCGATAACTAAATTGGAAGGCTCAATAACTAAAGGAAGACTCACCTGATAAATCTACTCATTTTCTCTGTAAATAACATTAAAACATAGAGATAACTCGATAACTAAATTGGAAGGCTCAATAACTAAAGGAAGACTCACCTGATAAATCTACTCATTTTCTCTGTAAATAACACTAAAACATAGAGATAACTCGATAACTAAATTGGAAGGCTCAATAACTAAAGGAAGACTCACCTGATAAATCTACTCATTTTCTCTGTACATAACACTAAAACATAGAGATAACTCGATAACTAAATTGGAAGGCTCAATAACTAAAGGAAGACTCACCTGATAAATCTACTCATTTTCTCTGTACATAACACTAAAACATACAGATAACTCGATAACTAAATTGGAAGGCTCAATAACTAAAGGAAGACTCACCTGATAAATCTACTCATTTCCTCTGTACATAACACTAAAACCTACAGATAACTCGATAACTAAATTGGAAGGCTCAATAACTAAAGGAAGACTCACCTGATAAATCTACTCATTTTCTCTATAACACTAAAACATAGAGATAACTCAATAACTAAATAGAATCGCCCATTTATCAAGCGGGTTTCGATGTCTTGTGTAGTAAAATCCAGTTTTCTTCTGATTCTGTGCAGGATGAACACGCCAGCTTCTACTGACAACCGCCGGCCGCTTTGGCGTCCTTGGAAGCACATCCTGCCTTCGCCCGAAGACTCAGACTGAAGGAAGACTCACCCGATGATTATCTTTATTTATCTTTATAAAATTCTATAAAAAATGAACATGAGGTTAAAGGACTGTTTTTTACCAAGCACTTTTTGATATATTGAACCCAAAACCCAAGAACCATCTGATCCTAAAAACCCATCTGAAGACACCGGTGTCCTCTTTGCGATTTCGTGAACCCCAGAATCTAATTCAAGGATGTGCTGACCGAGCTGACACTTTGGAAAGTGGAAATGTTATTCGTCGTATGCAACATTTCGAGAATGTAATTGTCCTGTTTAAACTGTATTCTTCTAGTCCATAATGTCAACAAATCGCAGCCCCACATGTTACTCAAATGCTCCACAACGTGTTACCACATAGCCACATCATCACCATGTAGATGTACTGTTAACTTGTAGGTATATAGGTACCAGCTACCTACTTACCTTGCACCATCGATTATGGCCCAAACCAGCGTTTGTTTGTATTTTCTTCTCTCCGCTCTCTTTGAGAACCTACTAGAGATTGCACATAGTTAAGACAGTTGTTAATCAATTGCCATGAAGTAAGATATTCTATTCACCATGTAATGACTCTAGTTTGTAATGTTTTCATTGCAAACCACACGACTAGGAAAATTTCATTCGCGAAACTTTCCGGTTCAATTAAACAAATCCACAGTGTTGAAATCTAATCCTAACTAATTGTTACTAGTTTCTATATGGTCTCTACATCCCTGAAATGAACCTCAATTGATCTCGTACACATACCTAAAATCAAAGTTCCTTCTGAATCGGTGTTGGAGAAAACCTTTTAAAAATTATAGTCCATTAGCGCGACCAGCCAAGTGCAGAAAGCCGATTAAGAACTCCTAAAAGAGCCAATGCCGAAAACGCCAGTGCAAGAGTAAGTACGAAAACGCCATTAGGAAGTTACCTTTATATGTTTTCCCATGTTTAGGAGCATGGAATAAATCCTATAATAACCCCAAAGAAAATCATAATAATCATTTGACGTAACATTTAGAATTTTAATTCTGCGAAGAATAAGATTAGATTGAGCCCTTGAGTTATGGTTCATTTTTCAAATTTTAAGCCACAACAACTCATCTTGAGAACTGAATTAAGGTTAATCAAAGCAGGATTTCGAGGAGGGTTGAAAAAAAATTCTGTTGCTCGATTTCAAGAGTCACGATTGAAAATACTAAACCAAAAGAGACAACTTCCAAGTGAGAAATTGGAACTACCAGTGGGTTAGAACACCCTTCCGCGTACACTAATGAGATAAAACCACTTACTGGCGATCGCACCGCAAACTTGAAAGAATATCCCCCCATATTAGCAATCTGAAGAAAAATATAGATTTATGGGTAGTGAAGATCACCATTTCATTTAAAACTTCTGCTGAGGAGGACGGCCGGAGTGGGGCTCCGCTTTAGCGCTGTCTTTTGGTTTATTATTCTGTGAATAATACACCTATGTATTCGCTCAGCAAAAAATTTTTATAAAACCCCCTCAACATTTTTTCTTTTCCGTTTCAAGGTGCGTAGATTGCAAAAATGCAATGTCCGTCCGCCGTACGCCGTCCGCCGTATCACGTGTACAGGCTTCATTTTCGATCTAAAAAATTCGTTCTTTCGCACACATGCTCCATTTGGGCCCTAGTTGTGTCCCGAAACTTTTCAGCCCGATCGGAATATACCCAGGGGAGTTATGAGTGAAAATGTGTATAAAAATAGGTACTTTTTGTGTTTTAGTAACATGTTATAAAATTTATTTGTTATAAAAGTTAATAAAATCAACTTTTCAGGTATCGTTTTTCATGTTTTTGGGGACGAGATGACTGAATATGAAGTCGATTTTGACCGAAGAGTGGAAAATTGAGGTTGTATCAGATGTTCAGCTCTCAAAATTGATTTTTTATGAGTCAAACACCTGGGAAACCGTCTGAAATCACCATCAATTTGTAGAATAACACTAGAAAAAGTATCAACAGGTGGATCAAGACGATTAAATAGCACTACCAATGATCAAAGATAATTTGAAAAAAAAAAAAAAAAAAGGAGCGTACCCAATTCGTGTTTTGGGGGCCAAAATTGGTGGAAACCATCAGAAATAGCTATTCGAATTATTTCACGTGAAAGAAACAATAAATAAACAGCCAACGTTTCTGTAGGTATGTCCAATAGAATAATAAAACCATGTGACAAGGACTTTGCAGCGTTTTTAGTACGTCCCTACGTTGCAAGAGACGTCCTTATGTTTATCTTCCTGTTATTTTATTTTTCCCGATATAATGATAAGTCACTCAAGAAGTTCCTTAAGTTTCACAAGTTCTGTGTTCCTGAAATTTCCTTTGAATCCGTTTAGCCGGGAAGTTTGATAGTTTTAATACTTACAGTTTACCTACGTGAAGTTATTGGTACATGTGATCTCAGTAACCAGGCCACAATGTTGTATGACACCTAACTACCTACTCAAAGTCTACAAAAGCTTTTTTGAAATATTTGGATTGGTATCCTACGTGTATAAAATTCGGCAAATTACATCAAAGACATTTTTTATCATATATTCCTTCGGAGATTCAGAAATGTTTTACCTGTACAGCTCTGGTTGAAGGTATCTACACCCTGTGGGTCAGTACCCAAGGCGTGTTGAGAGAGGTAGGTACTACTTGCTTTGGTCAGTACCTATATAGAAGAACGTAAATTTGAGAATGAAAGGGACATTTATCATCAAATATAGGAACGTTATAGTTCCCGTCTAAGTTGGAAATTTTGGGAACAGCACGATAAAGGTAATTTTGGCTTTATTACGTCTAGTATCAGAGCCGAAGTAGGTAGGTATCTCGGTAACTGAGCCGTTGGTAGAAAATCGCAAATCACAAATGAGCGGCAAAAAACAACCTTCTTCTAAAAGCGCGTTGAGCGTTGATAAAGGCGTGCGGAGCTTTGAGATAAAATGCTACCGCTCCGGCCGTCCATCTGAAAATCTCAGAAATGTCATTTCTGTAAGCGCAGGTAACAGAGTTAGAAACATGGATCTCGTAAACATTACGCAGTCACAATGATTCTCTTGGTACTGGCTGCAATGGCATAGAATACTTGGAATATTAGCAGAGAACACTTTGAGTCTGATCCGGATCACATGGGACCAAGGAGTTACCCAACATGATAAACCTTGAAATTTTCACGAAATCAGCTGTCTAGAACAGGAGCTCTGCATACGGCAACGACTTCACTCTTGCGCGTGCGCGTGCGCGATTTAGGATCCCATCGAGCACCTACCCCTCATATCTGGGCGCAGAAGAACGAATTCGTGTTATTTCGATTAGATAAGTGTTGAACCGATTTCGATCTGCCTCGCCGCCAGCAACAAGCAGTGACAACTGTAAGTAATAAAATTTAGGAAAGGAAAGAGGTGATCAGGGCTTCCACTTGGCGTCACACAAAATAACACCATGAAATTCGAAATTTCCTTTTTTTATTCCTTTTCGATATCAACGTTTTCCCTTCATAATATCCCACCAATGTCTGAAATAATCTTCTATCTCTTATAATAACTTGCATTTTAAGAATTCACACTGTAATAAGCACTGATGGCATGAACTACCGTACTCATCTACATACCCAACCAAAAATAGAGGAGTTTTGGTTTATTATTCTGTGAATAATACACCTATGTATTCGCTCAGCAAAAAATTTTTATAAGACCCCCTCAAAATTTTTTCTTTTCCGTTTCAAGGTGCGTAGATTCCAAAAATGCAATGTCCGTCCGCCGTATCACGTGTACCGGCTTCATTTTTAGTCTAAAAAAGTCGTTCTTTCGCACACATGCTCCATTTGGGCCCTAGTTGTGTCCCGAAACTTTTCAGCCCGATCGGAAGATACCCAGTGATGTTATGAGTGAAAATGTGCAAAAAATAAGTACTTTTTGTGTTTTAGTAACATTTTAGTAACATGAGCTTTTGAGGTATCGTTTTACATGTTTTTGGGGACGAGAAGACCGAATATGAAGTCGATTTTGACCAAAGAGTGAAAATCGAGGTTGTACCGAATGTTCAGCTCCCAAAATTAATTTTTTATGAGTCAAAAACCTGGGAAATCGTCTGAAATCACCATCAATTTGTATAATAACAATGGAAGTAGTATCAATACGTGGATCAAGACGATTAAATGGCACCACCAATGATCAAAGATAAATTGAAAAAAAAAGAAGGAGCGTACCTAATTCGTGTTTTAGGAGCCAAAAATGGTGGAAACCACCAGAAATAGCTGTTTCAATTATTTTACATGAAAGTGACAATAACTGAACAGCCCATGCCCATGGGCTGAACCCATGTGACAAGGACTTGCAGCGTTTTTTCTTTCTACGCTCTAATGATAAACTTACATATTTTTGATATGATACACAGAAGTATGAATAAAACCGGGATATGTAAAGTATAGTTTGAATCAGAGCGTGTCTCTAGTTTGAACTAATACAGCCTGTCCATTTAGCAAAATAACTGCATTCTTCTATAGGAAAGTACATTTTAGATTTTCACACTTTACCTACACCTCCTACACAATTAAATTTAAAATTCCGATTACCTTCCTACACTGGTCAGACTATAATAGTTCTCCGGTTCCTGCTCATACGTTTTGCATTATAAATTAAATAATCAGTCAACTAGTACGTATATCTCAGGGTGTATAATCAAATACACAGTAGGATCTATAGGTATACTATTTTATTGCGGACCCTACTGTTCAAAGATAATGTGGTTTTAGATGACGTGGTTCATTACTAGTGCCTACGTACTTGTTATGAATATTGCAGAAAATCAGACTAATTGAAACCTCCTCCTTATTAGGTACATAGAAACCAAAACCTAAGCGGTTACGACAGCTTGCTGATAAAAAATCAAAATCAGTATAGAAATTGAGGTGGCATGAAACATCGGAGAAAAATTTATAACCACAACGAGTTAATCAGAAAAACTTCATTCAAACTTTCGCATTAAAACATGGGAACTACAAACAAAGTTCCAAGGTGGTAAGAAGACGGGAATAATAATAATTTGCTACCTGTTTGAATGCACCGTTAAACTGGGAAAAGACATTACCTCAGATGTTTTTCGAAATTATACATTTTTCGTTGGTTTTTACCTCGTAAGTTGAATATTCCATTTCTTTCCAGCAAGACCATCGATTTCCCTCAAAAATGGAAATTCTCCGTAAAGTGGAAGCCCAGGAGGTGACAGTGCCAAGTGGATGAAGATCGATTGTGAGTGGCTGTTGAAGTGAAAGGTTTAGAAGAAAGGAAGTTTAGGGGGAAAGTTTAGAAAAAATGAGTGTTATAACGCCTTTGCAGGTTAACTGATTCCACAGCGATAGTTTCAGTCGACGTCACATGCCGGAATGCTGTCATACGATAATAAATTATGTACGAAATTGATTTCAGTCATATGGGAAATAAGGCGCGTTTATGTGAAATGTATGTTTTCCCGAGAAACTCTGAAAAGTCCGTAGGCATACTTCCACAATTTTAACGATTCGAAAAACAAAATTTTAAAATGAGAGGTCTAGTTTTTGGTAAAAAAATAATAAATAAAAACGTCTGCCAGGTGCCATTTTCCACATACCTAACCTTTCAATGTTAGCCAATGACGACCTCGATAGGTACTACCTAACTGAACAGCAGCTACTGAGCATTCGAATCCATCCGCGAATCAAATCAGTGTTCGTATGCGGGAGATGAAATTTCTACGATGGCGGATGCGCAGACGACAATTATAGCCTGGTTTTTAAATATTGGTAACTACCTGCGCAAATAACCCTTGCACATTCGATCCCAATCTGTGTATCAGTGCCGGAGTTATGCATGTGCCGTCAGTTAGCGCATGCGCAGGTGAAAGTTACTACCCTATTTGGATTGAATTCGTATCGGACGGTTAAGGCTCCAACCCGTACCTGTCCTCAAAATTTCTGCTGATTACGACCATTGCTTTCCATAACTGTTCGAATTGCGGACGCTTATCAGATGGTAGACTTTAAAGCGAAAAACCGGCTTTCCCCAAAACTTTAGTGAGCGAAAATACCATTTTTGGATTCCTCGTTCAAAAAATACACACGAGTGATGTTCAAGTTTTTTTGTAGTTATAATGGGGCTGTATAATTACTAGGCAGATAATAACTGAGAGGGTACCTAATATTTATAATAGTTTTGCAGTATAGGTACGTCCACCATATCGATCTTGTCGATGCCGAGGCGTTGATTCTAATCAGGTATTACCTACATATTTGAGTTTAGATTATATAATTTACTCAGAGCTATATAACTATCTGTAGAAAGTAACAGCGTTTATGTTAACAAACAACAAATAAACAAATGATTAAGACTTCGTCCCCTAGTTGAACCGTGGAAAACGATCATTTAATTCAAAAGACACTCGTTTAACCCCTCCGTTTTTGTTGTGTGAACAAATGTTTTGTTTAACAACCGCCTAAACATATATGCAACTTGTACACAAATGTTATAAAGCCTGGTTTGACGTGTTACCTTCGTACAAACATCAATATTTCGGTGTCCTAAATTGTGTTTGACGATGACTCGCGGCAGTTGTTATATCTCGCAGGAGTCCGTGTCCACTTCAGGTTGTATGCCAAGGTTATTGTTTGTGGGTTTCAAAAACTTTCTCAGCATTTATTCAAGGGCTGGCTCATAAATAGTATTTAAACGGCCGTTAAGTGGATTCTACTTGCCGATCCCGTTCACGTTTGTCTAAATGGCCTTTCATTATTACCGACCGTAAAACAGGTGGGTTAATCGTCAAAAGCTGAATTTCACATGGGACCATATGGGACCCGACGCGCAACTACCCTCCAAATTCCAGCTCATTACAACCATTATTTCGTACAGTTAAGCGCTCTACAAGGTTTTGTGAACACAAAACGGCAGATATACAGACACGGAACCGTGCAAATTCGTTCAGAAGGCTCCAAACTGCAGAGCTCGAGTAGAAATTTTGGTTTTTGAGAATTAAAAAACAAAAAATAAAATACAAAAAATTGTCATCACCCACAAGTAATCTCAAAGCGTTTGCTACCTTGGTATACTCAGAAGCGAAGACAATGTTTTCACGTCTTACCAGTCTGCGAGATGGAATTCACAGTTATAAGTATAATAACTCGCTGGACATGCGCTCAGAAAACTATACCTACCAGGTGCCTTCCTACCTGCTACCTTTACAAAAAGATAATAAACAGTTGTCGACGAACTGGTAGCGTTTCTTCTCTTTATAACTTGTGATTTTCTACTCATTTTCATGCAAATCTGCTCGTTAATAACCAAAGATGGGTATCAGGGTTGTTTTAAAATCGTTCCACAATTTCTACGATTGGGACTGCACTACTCTAGGTACCTCCTTCCACAGTATCGGACATTAATTTGAATATGATTTTTGCTTCCCACAACCAAAAATAGCGTACCTAGTATTCACGGAGGAGCCAAAAAATTAAATGTATTACAAAATCGACATTACCACGTGAGTTTTACGGTGTGTACGCAATTCCTTGAGTCCTTATTTATGGCGAAAGTACAACAGCTGTAACTTAGCCGGTATGTGCCGATTTGTCCCGTAGGAATTCGGTCAAATTCAAATTGCACCTGTCTTCTGCTCATTGGCAAACATGAAATTATCGACAGCCGGTTCTATTTATCGAATTTCCCTGACAATTTCACAGCTCACGCTGGGTGTGACGCCGGTGGCCCCGCATATTAATTAGAACGACGAGATCCTTCTAACCCTCGTTTCTAACATACAATTCAACCGATTTCATTGAAATTTCCGGAGATGAAGCATGTTGGGTCCCGGATGCTGCTGTAACAATGACCACATTGGCAGATGAAGCAAGAATTGCTTCTGCGCGTGCGCTTGCGGTCATTGTAACGCCCAGATCCCTCGGTCGCTGGAAAATTTCAAGGGCCATTCGGTTGGGAGAGGAAACTCCATACCGCGGCAGCGCGGCCTAAAGCACCCAAAAATTATTTTTACGAGTTTAAAATGACAGTAACTAAACGTGGGGATTGCCCTGAGCCGTATAATTTCTTATTTATAATGATTCTATACAATATTATGCACATATTTAATTGAGAAATCCTAGTTTTTGCCAACCATAAAGCAAAATTAAAGAACTTTGGCATGTTGGTGGCATTCGTGGTCTAGTTGGTCCTAGAAGTTCGGCGTCACTCACCACCGAAATTTTCAAAACGCCATAGCTCGAAAATGTTCGGTTTAATGGTAGAGTTTTTTTTACAAATCTTAATCTAGGCTTATAGCAAGAACCGAAAAAACATCATCAACATGACCGTGAATCAAACACTGAACTCGAAGTTCATCCTAGCGAACAGCTGATTCAAAAAACGTGTGGTTTTATGAAATTTTTTGTTCTGAGATACCCTTTAGGTCCACAGACACAAGGTAATTTCGGTTATTCGTCGGTAGTTAGCTAATTCTCCGAATCTTCTGGTCTACTGCAAGTTATGAACTTTTGGATTAACTTAGTTGGTCGTGGATCAGTGAGCGCGGGGTCCCCCACTGCCCTTTACACTTGGTCTCAAAGTGCAGGGCTTCCAGAAGAATCTTCAGTCGGATTTTGATGTTATTTATATTTATTTTAACAACTCCTTTTCTTTCTTATAAACAATGGCATTTCAAGTATTGCAATCCGAAAGTGAATAGACAGAAGTTCTGCCAACACAGTACACAGTAAAATGTCGAGGAAAAATTTGCGGGGTATCGCGTTTGCCAAGCGAAATTTTTATGAAATTCGTATGGGGCCATCATCAGTGGACAAGCCCACGATTTATCTTCAACATTTCAGCTTCTCTCATAAGGATTCAAGTGAACATAGACAGTTCGATAGAATACTTGTGGCATTTATATATCGGAAATTTTACCTTTTTCTAACAAACGAAAATTTTTGATAAGTCTATTATTGGGGTCTGCTCTAAGTATATTAATGGATTATGGTTCTTAAATAAAACAAAAACTAAATATAGTTAATTAACATCGTATTTGAATTATGATAGTGCATTTTATAATTGAACATCAATCTGATTTCATAAGCATTTAATTAGGGAAGCAAGCCGAAAAGTGGGGGTCACGAATTAAGCTGTTTTATTCAAATCATGTTCACCTTTTTTCAGTCAATAAACTCATCCGGTAAATTTAAATCTGGACCTATTGGACTATATCGAAAGAATTAAATTTGGGCCTCTTATAATCTCGAATCAAAGTTTGTCAAGTCAAAGTCTCATGTAAAAGGACTAACTGAATGGATATAACCTGAAGTTAAGATGAATCATCAACCCATGGAGTTCCGCAACGCAGACTGTATATGTGATGTATGCAAGAAACGTCTTTAGTATATACCTAGTTGGCTGAGGTACGATCACATACATCACAATATGTACTACTCATCAGAAGTATCAGAAATACATTGTTGTATTGTAGTTATATGTATAAACGTTGTAATCGGTAATTGTTACGTACGAAATCAACATGGTGTTGATATAATGCAACAGCCGAATAATGTACATTAAGTTTTGATATCAATATTTGACTGATCGGTAAATTCAAAAATGTTCGAGGTATGGAACATTTCTAACGTTTCAAAGTTCCTCGAGTCCCCTAATCATTTCCAATGGGTTTCCGGCAAACGGAAAAACATTGATCCCCCCCACATCGACCTTTTCTTCATGTATATATACATGTTTAACATGTACATTGTTACTCTTTTGTTGCCAAAATATATTGAATTTGAATTTGAATTTGATTTTGATCCTGAATCCCACGGAATCCCGTTTAAACCACGAATAAGTCATCGCACCTAATTTGAGGGGAATTTCAAATTTGAGCGAATGATGTTATATAACATGAGAATTCATTTACAGTCAATTAGTGGTAGCAACACGCCACGTTCTGAGGAGCATAAGACGAGAGCGCATGCGTCAGTAATATAATAACTGGTGAACTGTCTCGACTGGTAATAAATTATAATGATCCCCTCCCCCCCCCCCCCCCCTCTAAAATATATCGAGAGCAAAGTCAACCAAGTTTTTGAATAAAAGTTTCGGATATCGTCCAAATATCTGTGACGAAGAAGAAATGAATTACAAATACTGAAGAATTGAAGAACAGAAAATCTTCAAGGCTTCAAGAAAAATAGCTAAGAGTCATTTGTCAGAGGAATTATCCACCATTAGCAATTATGGGGGTCCGTCCATGGTAGGATGGTGCTTGGGGTTTTAATTTTAATAGCGGTGGAGATTATAGACTGTAAATATATTTAATAGTAAAGGATATTATAAACTATAGTTTAAATAAGTGTATGTTCCTATGGCATAACACACTACCTACTTCCGAAGTTCGAAGTTGGATTCACTTCTTGGACTAGATCAAGCTTCAGCTGTTTTGATGCTCCAAACACTTTCCTACAGTGGACAGATTATAGGTAATTTTAAATGTAGAACTGATCGCTGAAGTTTGAAAACTCTTGTAAGCAAACAAGCATGTTTATCTACTACCATAGAAGGAGATCTGGTACCCACCTGACGTATTCATCCTCAGATTTACTGGATTGTTGATTAATTACTTTGTAAGTTAATAATTAATTTAATCACTTGAATTTAAAATTGATTTTTCTACATCTAAACCGTCCCGGCCTAGTTTAGTGGTCCTACGTACTCTCATTTGGTGTGTACATTGGCTGTGTACATACTCATTCAAGGAAAATGGTAACAACACATACATTTATGGAGAGCATGTGCGTGTTTTGTGTAATATATATATATATTGGTAGGTACCTACCTATTACAGTGCGGTGAACCCATGAACTAAAATTTCGCAAATACCCCGTACAAATGTTTGTAGGATGCGTGCAATGTGTGTGCTCAGGGAGTTGCCGTTGAGATCGAAAAGAAGGGCGAATTCAAAAGAGATTTAGCTCAAAATTTATATCCGACGGTTTTTTTTTTTTTTTAAATAATGTTACGTATTTGCGCGAGTGATTGACGTATTCCAACTCGTGAAATATCGTGTAAAACTTCTCAATTCTTCACAATTAGCGGCGCCTACTAATTGCCCTTGAATTCGAATACTTAATACGAAATTGATGAGTATTAAAATCTACAATTTATCAATGTTGTAGTCTGTTACGAAGGTATGTTAATGATTCTCAGCTCAACATAATCACAGCGACCTCTCGCCATCGATCCCACAAGGCCTTCCAACACAGCTGTACGTATCGTGTGTTTAACTATACCTACAATGTGCACTAACTAATTCACTCGCGATGGAAAATAAGAAGTGAAAACGTAGTAACCATTAAGGATTTCTATATATTTATGCAAAATAGAAAGTTGAAACGTATCAGTTCCAGTGATCAGTAAGTATCAAACAATAACTTGTTATAATAACAGCCATTGTTTGTCACTAACAATGGTAACAATAACAAGTTAGCTCTTTCTTTAATAGGAATATAAGCCCCTGAAAGTAGTGAATACCTAAGAAGTTTAGTAGATAAGACTGTTAATGAGGAAATGAAGAATTTATCATAAAACTATTGAAAAATGCTATTTTAGAGCAACGTACTTCTATAACAGTATCGCCGATCAGTTCCAAACTCTGAATTTTAAACGTTGGAAGGCGTATGAATTATTCAGAGATCTCGTGAAATAATATGGTCGTTCATTGAGGTGCTCAACGGCTCAAATCAAATCACTGAATACCCAAGTTTGAATCACCGGTACCCGAAGCCGTATAACTTACACAGGGAAAGTATAATATTCCCTTTAAGACGCATAATCGTCCACAATAATACTTAATTGAAAAAGGATTGAGTAATTAATTTCCATTGTTTGGACAATGGTCCGATAACGATTTTTGTGAAGCTTCCCTTCATCTGACTGCGAGTCATCAAATGCAAATATTGAACTGAACCGCAAATATTAGAAATGCTGCCATAATGTGTTAGGTACTATGATTTGAGCGAAGCATTGAACGCAATGTGGCGATTAATTGAAGAACCTAATAAGAATTATTATTTGGATCTGTGTTCCGTTCTCAATGCCCTCGAAACAACGACAGAAGAACTGTTCCTGATGTGCTGATATACCGAGGTGCGGTGGGACGTGGTGGTACTTATGAACTGACTCTGTTTATCAACATAAATCACTCGCGGCGGAATAGTGGAAATCCATAGCAAAAAACTACAGGATACAAATAAAATAGTCTATTTCCACGTACAATAGCAAAAACTGTAGACCGGTTTCGGTTGTTACACCATCGTCAGCACACTACAGAATCCTGACGATGGTGTAACAACCGAAACCGGTCTACAGTTTTTGCTATTGTACGTGGAAATAGACTATTTTATTTTTATCCTTTAGTTTTTTTTTGTTTTTTTTTCTGTTTATCAATTTTCCACCCAATTTACATCCATAAACGCAGTGTCCGATGAGTTTTTCTTGACAATGAACACCAAATACACATCGGGGCTCTCCATCAAGAAGTAACCACCAACCAAAGATACGTTTTCCCGTGACCAGAGGGAGAAACACTTTTCATTTCCTATCAAATCTGAAAACGAGAAACTCGGTTTCACGTTAAACATAAAGCGATTTCAATCATCTGTCCCGCATTGTGAAAAACGCTGTCGTTCTACAATTTGATTCATGTTCATGTTGATGTTTTATCGGTCAATCTTCAACGTAACACATGGTTCGCTAGGATTCGCTGAGGGAGATTGAAATGCACATAAATAGCTGTACACTTCTACGTTATCCACCATTTTCCACCCCTTCCGTTGATTGATTGTTGTGAAAGTGTCTCGGATCATCCTCAAAAAAAAAGATGAAATAAAAACAAACGCCGCGAAGTCCTTGTCACATGGGTTTATTATTCTATTGGACATACCTACAGAAATGTTGGCTGCTCATTTATTGTTTCGTTCATGTACAATAATTTAAATAGCTATTTTTGATGGTTTCAACCAATTTTGGCCCCCAAAAACTCGAATTATGCTCCTATTTTTGACAAATTATCTTTGATCACTGATAGTGCCAATTAATTGTCTTGATTCACCTGTTATTACTACTTCTAGTGTTACTGTTCAAATTTATGGTGATTTCAGACAATTTCCCCCAGGTTTTAGACACACAAAAAATGAATTTTGGGAGCTTTAACTTCGTTAGAACCTCAGCCTTCCACTCTTTGGCCAAAATCGACTTCATATTCGGTCTCCTCGCCCTAAAAACTTGGAAAACGATACCTCACAAGCTCATTTTACTAAAACCCAAAAAAAAAAATTTCACCCCCCCCCCCCCCCCTACCGCCCTGGGTATATTCCGATCAGGCTGCAAAGTTTCGGGTCACAACTAGGGCCCAAATGGAGCCTGTGTGCGAAAGAACAAATTTTTTAGACCGAAAGCAAAGGTAGGTATGGACGATACGGCGTGCGGCGCACATTGCATTTTTGGAACCTACGCACCTTGAAACGTGAAAGAAAAAAATGTTGAGGGTATGTTCGAAAAACTGTTTGGTGAGGGACATAGGTACTATTCACAGAATAATATACCAAAATCAAAGTTCTGCGTAAACGTTCACGGACGGCAAAACCGTGCACAAGGCGCGGCGGATTGGTTTAAATTATTGTAACCATTAGCCGAATCAAGCCTATAAATCAGAAACCAAAACGAAATCGCTCCTTATATAATGCATGATGATGATAAAATAGTAGGCTTGTACCAACTTGAGCTATCAACCAAAATTTTGTGTATAATGTACCCAAACATCAATTTATTAGGTTATACCTAACAGAAAGAAAGGTTTTCCCCTTCGCCAACAACACCATATTCTATTTTCTTATTGATTTGTAAGTCAAGATCTTTTCCTTTCTTGTAATTTTGCCAACCTATTAAGTATATTACTTAATTCCAGTCAAATGGTAATAACTCGCTTTTGTAATCTTCATGTAACTTGGCGTATGCCGTATTCATAAATAAAATTTTTTAAAAAACATGTTTCAAGTGTAAATACGAAAACATTTTTCATCAGACAGCAGTGTCTCACGAAGTGCCAAATCACTACCAGTATTTATTCCCCAACAAAATTTCCATAAATGCCATCCATCAAGACCAATGTTCCAAGCGTAATTATGAAAAAAATGTATGTGAAATAATCAGAAAATGCGAATTAGTCCCGTATTCTCCTGAACTAAAATTATCGTTAAAATAACGGATCAGATATATAAATATATTTATAAGTTATAAGCACGTAAGCTAAGGGAAGTGTTCGCCCTACACAGCCACAATTTTTCAAGTGTAAATATGAAAACTTTTTTTTTTCCCACAGTAGTGAAACCGTAAAGTGCGAGTTTGTCAAACGTAGGTACCTACCCACATTCCTGAACTAAAATGGATAACATTACGAGTCAGATCCACGAATAACTCGGCAATAACCAAAGTGAATTAACCTAAAGAAATCTAAATGACGGTTGGCTAACCTTAGGCCCAAAACCGAGATGGGATTTTGCGTGCATTTAAAAATAGATTTAATGCAAACTGTATCAGCTGCAAATGACCTGAACTGGTTTGGTTGCCTTGTTTATAAGAAAGGGTTTGCCTGATCAATGTTCCGAGTCTAAATATGAAAATGTTCAAGTCTTCCAACAGAAATGAAATCATGAAGTCCCGTATTCTCCTGAACTGAAGTTAAGACGGTTCAAATCTGCAAATATAAGATAAACTATGATCACGTATAAGCTAAAGAAAGTTTTCGCCCTACGACATCGTTACCTGTGTTCCAAGTCTAAATACGAAAATGTTTGCCTTCCACCAGAAATGAAATCATTAAGCGCCAGTTCGTTAGCTACACTCCTGAATTTAAATTGTTTACAAAACGAGTCAGATCAACAATAAATGGATAAACTATAATATAAGTAAGGCTGGATTTCTCGACTTGCAAACTATTGAATACAAAGTGTGAGGGGTTTTGAGGTTCAGTCAAATCAAATTTTTTGATACAACCCAAACTGTATGTATCAACCAACTGTATTAAACCAAACTGTATGTGTCAAACCAAACTGTATGTATCAACCAACTGTATGTATCAAACCAAACTGTACCTATGTATCAACCAACGCTAAAAATCGAATTGTTTGACTGAACCTCAAAACCCCTCACACTTTATATAATATAAGCCCGGAAGCTGAGGGAAGTGTTCGAATAAAACATTATTTGTCTTTTCCAGTAGTAGTGAAATGATAAAGTGCGAGTTTTTCACGAAGTTACACACATTCCTGAATTGAAATTGATGAAATTATAAATCAAATGTACGAATAAATTGTACAATAACCAGAGGATGGTAACTTGAAGAAAGGGCTACTTGTACCATAACATGTTCCCATTGTAAATATGATAATATTTCCGTCAAGTGCAAATTCGTCAATTTCAGAACTCAAATCTTCAACGCTGCAAATCATGTTTGACTGAACCTCGAAACCCCTCACACTTTATATAATATAAGCCCGGAAGCTGAGGGAAGTGTTCGAATAAAACATTATTTGTCTTTTCCAGTAGTAGTGAAATGATAAAGTGCGAGTTTTTCACGAAGTTACACACATTCCTGAATTGAAATTGATGAAATTATAAATCAAATGTACGAATAAATTGTACAATAACCAGAGGATGGTAACTTGAAGAAAGGGCTACTTGTACCACAACATGTTCCCACTGTAAATATGATAATATTTCCGTCAAGTGCAAATTCGTCAATTTCAGAACTCAAATCTTCAACGCTGCAAATCATGTCTGACTGAACCTCGAAACCCCTCACACTTTATATAATATAAGCCCGGAAGCTGAGGGAAGTGTTCGAATAAAACATTATTTGTCTTTTTCATTAGTAGTGAAATGATAAAGTGCGAGTTTTTCACGAAGTTACACACATTCCTGAATTGAAATTGATGAAATTATAAATCAAATGTACGAATAAATTGTACAATAACCAGAGGATGGTAACTTGAAGAAAGGGCTACTTGTACCATAACATGTTCCCATTGTAAATATGATAATATTTCCGTCAAGTGCAAATTCGTCAATTTCAGAACTCAAATCTTCAACGCTGCAAATCATGTTTGACTGAACCTCGAAACCCCTCACACTTTATATAATATAAGCCCGGAAGCTGAGGGAAGTGTTCGAATAAAACATTATTTGTCTTTTCCAGTAGTAGTGAAATGATAAAGTGCGAGTTTTTCACGAAGTTACACACATTCCTGAATTGAAATTGATGAAATTATAAATCAAATGTACGAATAAATTGTACAATAACCAGAGGATGGTAACTTGAAGAAAGGGCTACTTGTACCATAACATGTTCCCATTGTAAATATGATAATATTTCCGTCAAGTGCAAATTCGTCAATTTCAGAACTCAAATCTTCAACGCTGCAAATCATGTTTGACTGAACCTCGAAACCCCTCACACTTTATATAATATAAGCCCGGAAGCTGAGGGAAGTGTTCGAATAAAACATTATTTGTCTTTTTCATTAGTAGTGAAATGATAAAGTGCGAGTTTGTCAGGAAGTTACACACATTCCTGAATTGAAATTGATGAAATTATAAATCAAATGTACGAATAAATTGTACAATAACCAGAGGATGGTAACTTGAAGAAAGGGCTACTTGTACCACAACATGTTCCCACTGTAAATATGATAATATTTCCGTCAAGTGCAAATTCGTCAATTTCAGAACTCAAATCTTCAACGCTGCAAATCATGTCTGACTGAACCTCGAAACCCCTCACACTTTATATAATATAAGCCCGGAAGCTGAGGGAAGTGTTCGAATAAAACATTATTTGTCTTTTTCATTAGTAGTGAAATGATAAAGTGCGAGTTTGTCAGGAAGTTACACACATTCCTGAATTGAAATTGATGAAATTATAAATCAAATGTACGAATAAATTGTACAATAACCAGAGGATGGTAACTTGAAGAAAGGGCTACTTGTACCATAACATGTTCCCATTGTAAATATGATAATATTTCCGTCAAGTGCAAATTCGTCAATTTCAGAACTCAAATCTTCAACGCTGCAAATCATGTTTGACTGAACCTCGAAACCCCTCACACTTTATATAATATAAGCCCGGAAGCTGAGGGAAGTGTTCGAATAAAACATTATTTGTCTTTTTCATTAGTAGTGAAATGATAAAGTGCGAGTTTTTCACGAAGTTACACACATTCCTGAATTGAAATTGATGAAATTATAAATCAAATGTACGAATAAATTGTACAATAACCAGAGGATGGTAACTTGAAGAAAGGGCTACTTGTACCATAACATGTTCCCATTGTAAATATGATAATATTTCCGTCAAGTGCAAATTCGTCAATTTCAGAACTCAAATCTTCAACGCTGCAAATCATGTTTGACTGAACCTCGAAACCCCTCACACTTTATATAATATAAGCCCGGAAGCTGAGGGAAGTGTTCGAATAAAACATTATTTGTCTTTTTCATTAGTAGTGAAATGATAAAGTGCGAGTTTGTCAGGAAGTTACACACATTCCTGAATTGAAATTGATGAAATTATAAATCAAATGTACGAATAAATTGTACAATAACCAGAGGATGGTAACTTGAAGAAAGGGCTACTTGTACCACAACATGTTCCCACTGTAAATATGATAATATTTCCGTCAAGTGCTAATTCGTCAATTTCAGAACTCAAATCTTCAACGCTGCAAATCATGTTTGACTGAACCTCGAAACCCCTCACACTTTATATAATATAAGCCCGGAAGCTGAGGGAAGTGTTCGAATAAAACATTATTTGTCTTTTTCATTAGTAGTGAAATGATAAAGTGCGAGTTTGTCAGGAAGTTACACACATTCCTGAATTGAAATTGATGAAATTATAAATCAAATGTACGAATAAATTGTACAATAACCAGAGGATGGTAACTTGAAGAAAGGGCTACTTGTACCACAACATGTTCCCACTGTAAATATGATAATATTTCCGTCAAGTGCAAATTCGTCAATTTCAGAACTCAAATCTTCAACGCTGCAAATCATGTCTGACTGAACCTCGAAACCCCTCACACTTTATATAATATAAGCCCGGAAGCTGAGGGAAGTGTTCGAATAAAACATTATTTGTCTTTTTCATTAGTAGTGAAATGATAAAGTGCGAGTTTGTCAGGAAGTTACACACATTCCTGAATTGAAATTGATGAAATTATAAATCAAATGTACGAATAAATTGTACAATAACCAGAGGATGGTAACTTGAAGAAAGGGCTACTTGTACTACAAGATGTTCCCATTGTAAATATGATAATATTTCCGTCAAGTGCAAATTCGTCAATTTCAGAACTCAAATCTTCAACGCTACAAAATCAAATTGTTTGAAACTCACTAAAAACAGTCCTCCTTTTGCCGACACTGCACTGAGACTGAGGATAGCGATCCTGACAGGTGTTGTGTGTTCTCAACTAAACGAAACCTTTATGCCGACCCTCATAGCGAAAATACCCAATCGATTAATACTGCAATCATCATCACCAGCAATCCCCTAATTAATTGTAACGGCTTGAAAATAGCGAATGGCTCTGATTAATGTAGAACTCCGGCGCAACGACCGGGCCTTTTCCTATCATTTGTCAATTACCGACTCCTTTCCCCTCCCCAACACCCTACGTCATAATTGGTAATTATCGCAATCGCTCGATCCCTGATTAGTATATTATTCGCTTGTCACAATAATTCACACCGGGGCTTTCAAAAACTGCGGCTATCCTTTTACCGGAGGGTGAAAAGAAAAACCCGTAAATATACAATAAACAATGATTTACTGAAATAGGTAACTCTTCTTGACAAAAGGACTAAAAGATATACATTCACTAGATCATGAAATCACTTATATACATTTTTTTAAGCAAATAAAAAACATAATATTTAAATTTCATATACCATTATTTTTAAAATTGATAAGACTACACATCGAAAGGAATGTACAAATTATACAATGTCAGTATACACTTTCCATGTTTTTCTCCTTTTTTTTTAAATTTTTTCGATAGCAAAATCGGATTGGGATTAAAAAGTAACTAGGGCCGTCGGGCGGTGTGGGGAGAATCAAAAATAAAATCTATATAAACAATTTTTTTTTTCGGTTTGAGTGTGCTTTTTTCTCAGGAATATTACACTCAAACTGGTTTCCAATTTCACTAGGTATCTATACAAAAATCTCGTGAAAAATACACAAAGAGAGGAAGGGAGACGACAATGAAGGGGACGTTGTACCAGAGAAAGTCTACAACGGAAATGATTGCACCTAATTTTTCCACTTTAAATATAATCGTAGTCTAAGAGTTATATTAAAAAAAAAAAAAAAAAGATTCATAATTTTTTTGTTTTTTATTTTTTTCTTTTACATTAAGATCATTGAAAGCTGTTTTTTTGAATTCGTCAGGCGTGTGAGTTGTGGGGGGAGGGGGGGGTCCAAACCCCCTCCCATAATTCGTATAGTTTATTTAAAAATTCAAAGACGAAAATCACCGTTGAGATCGTTGACGCACAGCTCGAACGAACCCAAAAAAACGCAAAATTGACAGTTTGAGAGAAAACGAGAGGGCGACGTCGCCTTTCGAAACGAAAACAACCCGGAAAGTCGTCCAAATTTGATTTGGCGTGCTTTTTTTCTTTTTCTTTTTTTTTTCTTTTGTTTGTTTTTTTTCCAACTGGTGAGGACCATCTAAATTTGTCGCTATCTACTCTAATGAAAATGGTGTATTCGCAAATATCGTCACTCTTAACCCGATCACACTGATTTTGATAACTCGCCGTTCGTAATTTTTTTTTATTTATTCTTTTTTTTTCCTTAGAGAGATTCGCTCGGAAAGTATTTCTATCCTTTATATATATAATATAATTTATTTCAATATTTTATTAGCATGTGTGATAATTATTTACAACCGTTTGAATGAAACATGAAACGAAATTGGTATGAGATTTCATACGACACGTCAGCCTTAAATTCTTTTCTTTTTTTTTTCTATCATTATTAATAGTTGATTTTTTTTTTTTGTCAACGAAAGTTGTCTTGAAGACTATGAATTGCATTTTTTTTTCTATTTTCAATAGAACTTGATGATTTAAATCGTACTGATGGTTTTGATCAATACGCAATGCATGAAACACACCAATATTGAGGTTTTTATTGATGAAATTTCGGCAGACTTCGCACGATAATGATAATCGTTTCAACATCTACTGTTTATAGTTATTTACATTTGTTGTTGTATTTATGTATAAAGAATTTTTGTTTGGATTTTTTCTTTCTTTACGGTGTCGTGGGGGGATGGGTGATGGGGGGGCGGGGTAAATATTTAGGACTCGAATCGAGGGGCGGTTGTGATGGACTTGACGGGACTTACCCGGTGAGCGGGTACTGTCACAAAGCCGTGGCGCCGGGCGGCGTGTGGTAAAGAGGACTTTGGTGGTAGCCGAAGTCGTGGTGACTGTAGCCGTAGGCGGCCGGTGCCATTTCGTACATTTTGATGTCGGCTTTGCTCTCCGTCGGTAGGAGCCGCGTGATGGGGAACGGGTGCGTCGCGTGAGTCGGCGGCGTGTACTCCTGTTTGAGGTGATGGTGACTGTAGTCGGAGAGCGTGATGTGAGGGTGGCACCGGCCGAGGAGGTCGTCCTGCTGCTGTAAGCAGATTTCCGAGCCGCTCTGGTGGAGGAGGCTCGACATCGGGTCGTCCTTCCCGAGTAGAGCCTGACCCATTACGCCCAGATCGTGTTTGTCCGACATCTTCTCTTGGCCCTTCTTGTCGTCGTGGTGGTGGTGTCCGTGGTGGCCGCCGTGGTGCTGGTGCGGCGAAACGCTTTTGTGCGACTGTCGGACGGCTTCTTTTTTGTCGTCTTTAAACCGTTTTTGCCTCCGGAGGTAACAACCGTTTTCGAACATGTTCCCCGAGTCAGGGTGGAGCGTCCAAAACGAGCCTTTCCCCGGTTTGTCCGGCGTTCTCGGGACTTTGACGAAACAGTCGTTGAACGAGAGCGAGTGTCGGATCGAGTTCTGCCACCTCTGTTGGTTTTGTCGGTAGAACGGGAACAGGTCCATGATGAACTGGTAGATTTCGGATAACGTGAGCATTTTCGTCGGCGAGTTCTGTATGGCCATCGTGATGAGGGAGATGTACGAGTACGGGGGTTTGGCGTGGGTGTAGCTCCGGCGGTAAGTTTTGTCGGCTCGAGCCCTCTGCATCGCCGCCGAATTCGGCGAACCTCCGTCGCCGGCGACGCCGAGGTCGGCTCTGCCCCCCGACGTGATGGACGACAGACCCGTGTTGTACGAGGCGTTGATCGAGTTCATGCAGCTACTCACCGAGTTCATCTGCGAGTAGCCCATCGGCGGCGAGCTCATGCAGTTCATCGGTCCGTTGCTCATCGAGCTCATCCCGCTCCCGGGCCCGCCGAGCATGTTCGACGGGAAGCCGCCGCCCTGCGGCGAGCACGAGTTCATCGGCGGGACGCAGCTCATCGTGTTCATCGAGTACGTAGACGTCATCGTCGGGCTCATCGTGTTGACGCTACTCATCGCACTGCTCACTGAGTCCGAATACAGTTTCTGGGATAACATAGTCATAATCACTGGCGACGATTTTCTCAATCGGATTTTAAGCAACAGGTTAACCTTAACAACACAGACACTCTGATTGAAAAAACAAACACGGGGGGCACCGTGGCTTGGTGTTTGGCTAAGCAAGAGACGCACTATTTAGCTTTCCATGATCAAACTGAAGTACCTTCCAAACTTAACCGACATGAAATAGCAAATGGAGCCTAAGTTAATAGAGGGGGAGGTTCGCCCCACTCTCGGCCGCCTGCTCCAATGACGAGCGGGTTGCTATGGGAACGCGCATGGCGCAGTAGCCGCACCCCTCCAACCGATTCGGGCGATCCGACCGCCACCTACCGCCTCGATTTTCAACTACTCACTGTCAACGGGTTCGCCAACCGGCCGGTACGCCCTCCCTCGCTCCCTCCCTCGCTCCCTCCCATCACTCCCTCCCTCCCTCGCTCCCTCTTTGACATCGCTCCCCCTCGACTCACCGCACAATACGCTGAAATCGAACAAATTGAAATCGTCCTCGAGCGCGACTCCTCAGACATCCCGACGCCATAAAACAATAATACACTTACCATCGTATTAATACGTTGGCAATGTGAAAAAACGCTGCAAAGTCCTTGTCACATGGGTTTATTATTCTATTGGACATACCTACAGAAATCAGAAATGTTGGCTTCTATCATGCGTAATAATCGAAATAGCTATTTCTGGTGGTTTCCATTAATTTTGGCCCCGAAAACACAAATTAGGTACCTACGCTTTTTTTTTTTAATATCTTTGATCATTGGAAGCGCCATTTAATCGTCTTGATCCACGTGTTGACACTTTTTCCAGCAGGCGCGGATCCAAGGGGGGGGGTCACAGGGGTCATGACCCCCCCCCCCCCCCCCCCCCCAGAATCAGCCTGCATTTCAAAAAGCAGAGCTGAACGAATTGTTCACAAACCCGAAAACAAAAAAACCAAACGAAAACGAACCCAGTTTTTGTGAAATCAAAAAGAACTATAAAAAATCTAAAAAGATTCGAACAAAAATGTCAAAATTAGTCGAATATAATCGTACACTTGGTCCTACCAATGTTACTTTATATACAATTATGTCAATAAATTGACCTTGGTGTATCCGACAAATTACACCTTGTTTGTTTCTTCTTATTTTTGTTAATTATTATCTTGTTTTTGTTTCGTTCTCGTTTTCTTTCCTGCCAAATTCAGTAAAAACGATACTGAACTCACTGAGATCAACAATAGATTGTTGTGGTTTCAATGTTTTGATTTGCAAACTCTGAAGTTAGCTACGCAGCCATAAAATGCGCCAATTTGTTTGAAAACACATTAGGACACTTTTTTAGAAGAAAATTGAAAATAAATACATTTATCAGTTAAATAATTAATAGGTAGATATTTAAAAATATTTTTTACATAAACAATGAATTTTATAAATAAATACAATTAATTTTGTAAGTTGACAAATTGGACGAGTTTAGGCATAAGGTTGAAAATTCGGTTTGTATTGTTCGTTTGGTTATTTTGTTATTTTTTGTTATTTTTTATATTGTTCTACCCTGTGACCCCCTCCGGAAAAAAATTCTGGATCCGCCCCTGTTTTCCAGTGTTATTATACAAACCGATGATGATTTCAGACGATTTCCCCGGTTTTTCACTCATAAAAAATCAATTTTGGGAGCTGAACATTTGGTAGAACTCAATTTTCCACTCTTCGGTCAAAATCTTCTTCATATTCGGTCTTCTCGTCCCCAAAAACATGGAAAACGATATCTCAGAGGCTCATGTTACCAACATGTTGCTAAAACGCAAAAAGTACCTATTTTTACACACATTTTCACTCATAACACCCCTGGGTATATCCCGATCGGGCTGAAAAGTTTCGGGACACAACTTGGGCCCAAATGGAGCATGTGTGCGAAAGAACGACTTTTTTAGACCGAAAATGAAGCCGGTACACGTGATACGGCGTACGGCGGACGGTGGACGGGCATTGCATTTTGGTTTATTATTCTTTGAATAATACACCTATGTATTCGCTCAGCAAAAAATTTTTATAACACCCCCTCAAAATTTTTTCTTTTCCGTTTCAAGGTGCGTAGATTCCAAAAATGCAATGTCCGTACGCCGTATCACGTGTACAGGCTTCATTTTCGGTCTAAAAAAATCGTTCTTTCGCACACATGCTCCATTTGGGCCCTAGTTGTGTCCCGAAACTTTTCAGCCCGATCGGAATATATCCAGGGGAGTTATGAGTGAAAATGTGTATAAAAATAGGTAATTTTTGTGTTTTAGTAACATAGTAGTAAACGCTGCAAAGTCCTTGTCACATGGGTTTATTATTCTATTATCTTATTGGTCTACAGAAATGCCGGCTGTTTATTTATTGTTTCTTTCATGTAAATTAATTGAAATGGCTATTTCTGGTGGTTTCCACAAATTTTGGCCCCCAGAACTTGAATTAGGTACTACGCTCCTTTTTTTTCCTTCAAATTACCCTTGATCATTGATTGTACCATTTAATCGTCTTGATCCACGTGTTGACACTTTTTCTAGTGTTATTATACAAATTGATGGTGATTTCAGACGATTTCGCAGGTTTTTGACTCATAAAGAATCAATTTTGGGAGCTGAACATCTGGTACAACCTCAATTTTCCACTCCTTGGTCAAAATCGACTTCATATTCGGTCTTCTCGTCCTCAAAAACATGGAAAAAGATACCTCAAAAGCTCATGTTACTAACATGTTGTTAAAACGCAAAAAGTACCTATTTTTATACACATTTTCACGCATAACTCCCCTGGATATATTCCGATCGGGCTGAAAAGTTTCGGGACACAACTAGGGCCCAAATGCAGCATGTGTGCGAAAGAACGATTTTTTTAGACCGAAAATGAAGCCTGTACACGTGATACGGCGTACGACGTACGGCGGACGGCGGACGGACATTGCATTTTTTGAATCTACGCACCTTGAAACGGAAAAGAAAAATTTTAAGGGGGTGTTATAAAAATTTTTTGCTGAGCGAATAGGTACATAGGTGTATTATTCACAGAATAATAAACCAAAAACGCTGCAAAGTCCTTGTCACATGGGTTTATTATTCTATTGGAGTTCTAGAGATTTTTGTTGGCTGTTAAATGTATTGTTTCTTTCATGTGGAATGATTGAAATAGCTATTTCTGATGATTTCCACCAAGTTTGGCCCCCAAAACATGAATAGGTACGCTTTTTTTTTTTTTTTTTTTTAAATCATCTTTGATCATTGGTAGTGGCATTTAATGGTCTTGATTC
>OX940974.1:26459012-26505361 GCA_954871275.1 Leptopterna dolabrata | reverse complement strand
AAAACCTCAATTTCCGCGTCTTTGGTCAAAATCGACTTCATATTCGGTCTTCTCGTCCTCAAAACATGGAAAAAGATACCTCAAAAGCTCATGTTACTAACATGTTGTTAAAACGCATAAAGTACCTATTTTTTATACACATTTTCACTCATAACACCCCTGGGTATATTCCGATCGGGCTGAAAAGTTTCGGGGACACAACTAGGGCCCAAATGGAGCATGTGTGCGAATGAACGACTTTTTAGACCGAAAATGAAGCCTGTACACGTGATACGGCGGACGGACATTGCATTTTTGGAATCTACGCACCTTGAAACGGAAAAGAAAAATTTTGAGGGGGGTGTTATAAAAATTTTTTGCTGAGCGAATGCATAGGTGTATTATTCACAGAATAATAAACCAAAATGAGCTTTTGAGGTATCTTTTTCCATGTTTTTGGGGACGAGAAGACCGAATATGAAGTCGATTTTGACCAAGGAGTGGAAAATTGAGGGTTGTTCCAGATGTTCAGCTCCCAAAATTAATTTTGGTTTATTATTCTGTGCATAGTACACCTATGTATTCGCTCAGCAAAAAATTTTTATAACACCCCCTCAAAATTTTTTCTTTTCCGTATCAAGGTGCGTAGATTCCAAAAATGCAATGTCCGTCCGCCGTCCGCCGTATCACGTGTACAGGCTTCATTTTCGGTCTAAAAAATTCGTTCTTTCGCACACATGCTCCATTTGGGCCCTAGTAGTGTCCCGAAACTTTTCAGCCCGATCGGAATATACCCAGGGGTGTTGAGTGAAAATGTGTGTAAAAATAGGTACTTTTTGCGTTTTAACAACATGTTAGTAACATGAGCTTTTGAGGTATCTTTTTCCATGTTTTGAGGACGAGAAGACCGAATATGAAGTCGATTTTGACCAAAGACGCGGAAATTGAGGTTTTACCAAAGGTTCAGCTCCCAAAATTGTTTTTTTATGAGTCAAAAACCTGGAAAACCTGTCTGAAATCACCATCAATGTGTACAATAACATTGGAAAAAGTGTAAACAGGTGAATCAAGACCATTAAATGCCACTACCAATGATCAAAGATGATCTTAAAAAAAGAAAAAAAAAGCGTACCTATTCCATGTTTTGGGGGCCAAACTTGGTGGAAATCATCAGAAATAGCTATTTCAATTAGTTCACATGAAAGAAACAATACATTTAACAGCCAACAAAAATCTCTAGAACTCCAATAGAATAATAAACCCATGTGACAAGGACTTTGCAGCGTTTTTTATGAGTCAAAAACCTGGGAAATCGTCTGAATCACCATCAATTTGTAGAATAACACTAGAAAAAGAGTCAACACGTGGATCAAGACGATTAAATGGTACAATCAATGATCAAAGGTAATTTGAAAAAAAAAAAAAAAGGAGCGTAGGTACCTAATTCAAGTTTTGGGGGCCAAAATTGTGGAAACCACCAGAAATAGCTAGGTATTTCAGTTATTTTACATGAAAGAAACAATAAGTAACAGAACTATAGACCAATAAAATAATAGAATAATAAACCCATGTGACAAGGACTTTGCAGCGTTTTTGGAATCTACGCACCTTGAAACGGTAAAGAAAAAATTTTGAGGGGGTGTTATAAAAATTTTTTGCTGAGCGAATACATAGGTGTATTATTCACAGAATATTAAACCAAAAGCCTCGGAGGTACAGCAGAATCTCGCTGGGATATCGGCCAGTTAAAGCCCGTTTACGCTGCCCGAGCATTTCTCGCGAACAGGGGTTTCGAGTGAGCATTCGTTCGATGCTCGGGCAGTGTAAACAGTCGCATCGGGCCGAACAAGGTTTCGCCTGAAGGCTCGTTGGTGCTCGGGGCTGATCCACCCGATGTCGGTTTTCCCGGCGAATCATCAAAGGGATGCTCGCTCTGTATAAACACGCCGCTTCGGCGTGTCCTTCTTTCGCCCAAACTAGTTCCCGCCAAGTTTTTTAAGTGTTCACCTCTCTCCCATTTTGATTTTGAGTGTTCTCCTTCTTTATTGTTTTGCGGTTTCATTTTGACTGTTCTGCAATGGAGAGGGAAAATGGAAAGTGCCTAACGTTAATTTCCCTGTATGAGGGGTTCCCAGAGCTGTGGCAGCCCGACCCACAAACTTTATTTTAACAAAATAAAGAAAAATGATGATCTAGATTATCTAAAATCAGAACTGACGCAGCGGTAACCGCAACTGTCGACAACCCGGGTGCCATCTGTTCACAGCGCATGCTCACGAACAACTGATCGTCAGAAATGCTCGGGCAGTGTGAACAGTGGGGAACCCACTTCATTTTCAACGTTCGTGCTCGTTGAAAACCGTCGAACAACGATCGCAAATGCTCGATGCTCAAGGATGTTCGGGCAGTGTAAATGCGGCTTTAGAAATAACCAACGAGCTGATTTTTCAAATCACGATGACTGGGCTTTATGAAATTATGTGTGTTATGATTATTTTTGTGTGTCTCGAGGGTCCACCCTCCACTGTTACACTCTGTCATCACAAGTTGTATGATATGAGAAGCTCATCACTCATACTACTCCTTCCCCCTCCACTCGTGGCTCCCTCTTCCTCACTCCCCCCCCCCCCCCAATCATCACTCCCTGCCACACTACCTCCCTCACACTCTCCCTCCCTCGCTCCCTCCTACGCTCCCTCTTCACATCCCTCCTCCTCAACACTCCCACAATATCTATTAGATCTAACAGAATTTGAATGGTTATCTACTACACAAAGCAGGTACCTGCTAATATTTAGAATGAGGCCCAGCAATATAGCAGTTGTATGATATGAGAAGCTCATCACTATTACTACTCCTTCCCCTCCACTCGTGGCTCCCTCTTCCTCACTCCCCCCCCCCCCTCCAATCATCACTCCCTGCCACACTACCTCCCTCACACTCTCCCTCCCTCGCTCTCTCCTGCGCTCCCTCTTCACATCCCTCCTCCTCAACACTCCCACAATATCTATTAGATCTAACAGAATTTGAATGGTTATCTACTACACAAGCAGGTACCTGCTAATATTTAGAATGAGGCCCAGCAATATAGCAGTTGTATGATATGAGAAGCTCATCACTATTACTACTCCTTCCCCTCCACTCGTGGCTCCCTCTTCCTCACTCCCCCCCCCCCCCCCAATCATCACTCCCTGCCACACTACCTCGCTCACACTCTCCCTCCCTCGCTCTCTCCTACGCTCCCTCTTCACATCCCTCCTCCTCAACACTCCCACAATATCTATTAGATCTAACAGAATTTGAATGGTTATCTACTACACAAGCAGGTACCTGCTAATATTTAGAATGAGGCCCAGCAATATAGCAGTTGTATGATATGAGAAGCTCATCACTATTACTACTCCTTCCCCTCCACTCGTGGCTCCCTCTTCCTCACTCCCACCCCCCCTCCAATCATCACTCCCTGCCACACTACCTCCCTCACACTCTCCCTCCCTCGCTCCCTCCTACGCTCCCTCTTCACATCCCTCCTCCTCAACACTCCCACAATATCTATTAGATCTAACAGAATTTGAATGGTTATCTACTACACAAGCAGGTACCTGCTAATATTTAGAATGAGGCCCAGCAATATAGCAGTTGTATGATACGAGAAGCTCATCACTCATACCACTCCTTCCCCTCCACTCGTGGCTCCCTCTTCCTCACTCCCCCCCCCCTTCAATCATCACTCCCTGCCACACTACCTCCCTCACACTCTCCCTCCCTCGCTCCCTCCTACGCTCCCTCTTCACATCCCTCCTCCTCAACACTCCCACAATATCTATTAGATCTAACAGAATTTGAATGGTTATCTACTACACAAGCAGGTACCTGCTAATATTTAGAATGAGGCCCAGCAATATAGCAGTTGTATGATACGAGAAGCTCATCACTCATACTACTCCTTCCCCTCCACTCGTGGCTCCCTCTTCCTCACTCCCCCCCCCCCTCCAATCATCACTCCCTGCCACACTACCTCCCTCACACTCTCCCTCCCTCGCTCTCTCCTGCGCTCCCTCTTCACATCCCTCCTCCTCAACACTCCCACAATATCTATTAGATCTAACAGAATTTGAATGGTTATCTACTACACAAGCAGGTACCTGCTAATATTTAGAATGAGGCCCAGCAAAATAGCAGTTGTATGATATGAGAAGCTCATCACTCATACCACTCCTTCCCCTCCACTCGTGGCTCCCTCTTCCTCACTCCCCCCCCCCTCCAATCATCACTCCCTGCCACACTACCTCCCTCACACTCTCCCTCCCTCGCTCCCTCCTACGCTCCCTCTTCACATCCCTCCTCCTCAACACTCCCACAATATTTATTAGATCTAACAGAATTTGAATGGTTATCTACTACACAAGCAGGTACCTGCTAATATTTAGAATGAGGCCCAGCAATATAGCAGTTGTATGATATGAGAAGCTCATCACTCATACCACTCCTTCCCCTCGACTCGTGGCTCCCTCATCCTCAGTCCCCCCCCCCCTCCAATCATCACTCCCTGCCACACTACCTCCCTCACACTCTCCCTCCCTCGCTCCCTCCTACGCTCCCTCTTCACATCCCTCCTCCTCAACACTCCCACAATATCTATTAGATCTAACAGAATTTGAATGGTTATCTACTGCACAAGCAGGTACCTGCTAATATTTAGAATGAGGCCCAGCAATATAGCAGTTGTATGATATGAGAAGCTCATCACTCATACCACTCCTTCCCCTCCACTCGTGGCTCCCTCTTCCTCACTCCCCCCCCCCCCCCTCCAGTCATCACTCCCTGCCACACTACCTCCCTCACACTCTCCCTCCCTCGCTCCCTCCTACGCTCCCTCTTCACATCCCTCCTCCTCAACACTCCCACAATATCTATTAGATCTAACAGAATTTGAATGGTTATCTACTACACAAGCAGGTACCTGCTAATATTTAGAATGAGGCCCAGCAATATAGCAGTTGTATGATATGAGAAGCTCATCACTCATACCACTCCTTCCCCTCGACTCGTGGCTCCCTCTTCCTCAGTCCCCCCCCCCCTCCAATCATCACTCCCTGCCACACTACCTCCCTCACACTCTCCCTCCCTCGCTCCCTCCTACGCTCCCTCTTCACATCCCTCCTCCTCAACACTCCCACAATATCTATTAGATCTAACAGAATTTGAATGGTTATCTACTGCACAAGCAGGTACCTGCTAATATTTAGAATGAGGCCCAGCAATATAGCAGTTGTATGATATGAGAAGCTCATCACTCATACTACTCCTTCCCCTCCACTCGTGGCTCCCTCTTCCTCACTCCCCCCACCCCCTCCAATCATCACTCCCTTCCACACTACCTCGCTCACACTCTCCCTCCCTCGCTCCCTCCTACGCTCCCTCTTCACATCCCTCCTCCTCAACACTCCCACAATATCTATTAGATCTAACAGAATTTGAATGGTTATCTACTACACAAGCAGGTACCTGCTAATATTTAGAATGAGGCCCAGCAATATAGCAGTTGTATGATATGAGAAGCTCATCACTCCCTGCCACACTACCTCCCTCACACTCTCCCTCCCTCGCTCCCTCCTACGCTCCCTCTTCACATCCCTCCTCCTCAACACTCCCACAATATCTATTCGATCTAACAGAATTTGAATGGTTATCTACTACACAAGCAGGTACCTGCTAATATTTAGAATGAGGCCCAGCAATATAGCAGTTGTATGATATGAGAAGCTCATCACTCATACCACTCCTTCCCCTCCACTCGTGGCTCCCTCTTCCTCAGTCCCCCCCCCCCCTCCAATCATCACTCCCTGCCACACTACCTCCCTCACACTCTCCCTCCCTCGCTCCCTCCTACGCTCCCTCTTCACATCCCTCCTCCTCAACACTCCCACAATATCTATTCGATCTAACAGAATTTGAATGGTTATCTACTACACAAGCAGGTACCTGCTAATATTTAGAATGAGGCCCAGCAATATAGCAGTTGTATGATATGAGAAGCTCATCACTATTACTACTCCTTCCCCTCCACTCGTGGCTCCCTCTTCCTCACTCCCCCCACCCCCTCCAATCATCACTCCCTGCCACACTACCTCGCTCACACTCTCCCTCCCTCGCTCTCTCCTACGCTCCCTCTTCACATCCCTCCCTCTCAACAATCCCACAATATCTATTAGATCTAACAGAATTTAAATGATGAAAACTTACGCAGACATTCCAAAATGTTCTTCAGTATTGTCCCAGCAGTTGACTATTGTTCTTACTCGAAGTGAATATCTCACGAGCTACCCAATAACGTCCTTCACACAATACATACCGACCTACGCTCTGTATTCTGCGTATGTATGCACATATTTGTTTATGTGCCACTCCAGACGATATCTGACCTTCGGTAATTGATAAAAAATCCAAATTTCGCCAAAACGTTCGTATTACCAAGTAAAAGGATGAGTTTGACGATGAGCAATTTTCAAAAATTCTAAGGGGATGAAAATTGAGTTTTTAGGGGGGCAAAAATCGTGTAAAAACTGCTACAATAGCAAACAATTGATATGAAGTCACTGAAAATGATATGGAAGGGTGAGTAAGACAGAAAAATATCATTTCAGTTATTTTTCATACAGAATAGGAGTCAAATTTGGAATTTCTGGCGGTCAAAAACTGGGATTATTGGCTAACATCAATATTAATTCACCTGACTTTGTGTGGGATGGCGATTCACGATGGAGGGACCTGTTTTGATGATAACAATATTTTTCTCAAAAATCAGTGTGTCAAGTTTGACTTTATAAGGGTAAAAAATTGGTAGAATTAGCTAAAATCACCATAAAATTATATAATTTTACGAAAAGTGGTGTGGTTTCTTGTTATATCATATTTTTACACAATAGAACGAATATTTCTTTGGAAAATTTAATGAAAATAAATTTTTGACTTCTTCCATATTTTAGTGGGGTCAGGGTACATTTACCAGTATATTATTATGTACTTGATGAATAAAATTAAAATGTGGCAGGCTTATTGTATTATTACCTGTAATTCACCAAGAACGAATCCAAAAAACAACCAACGGTAGCACCAGGCAGGAGGAGTCTTGTATAGTGAAAAATTAAATTCTGTTAGTTGGAGAGCACATCTGCTCCAAGCACTGCCTGCTATTAGTAAACCCCACGAATATTAGTGGATATTTTCGCGCTTGAGATTTTATTCTCTTTATAATTCCATCACAGCACAAATTTATGACAAATGAACCAGCAAGAGACTCTTCTTTCGTTGCGCATTTTACAGTTTTCAGTGTTTTCTGTTTTCTCACTCGTTTCGTTTGATTTCTAACCTCGCTATGCACTCGGCCTTCGTTCTGTTTTGCCTTCCCGATCCTCGATCCGCGCTTCTGACTCGGATTTCTTTTGCTTCCTCACTGCCGACAAAAAATTAATGTCCCCCAAAATGAAAATTTCCACGACCATTTTGCGTTTCAGACATCGAGGAACATTTTTGGTTCCGTGTCTGTCTGTCCGTCTGTCTGTCTGTCGGTCTGTCTGTCTGTGGTAATTCCTTGTAACGCCCATAACTACCCGAAATAATGGTCGAAATAGGCTGAAATTCGGATGGGAGGTGCGGGTTGGGTCATAGATGGCCCCATACCAAAATCGGTGAAAAAGTGCCGTAACTTTCGCCTGCGCATGCGCAAACGTGAAATACTTGAAACGCCCCTAACTACCCTAAATATCGTTGAAATGAGTTCAAACTTGGAGGGACAATCAGGAATATTACTTTGATATTACAAAATGAATTTCATTGGACTCGTAATGCATCTTTCGTCTGCGCATGCGCGAACACGAAATGTTGACCTATTCCTTGTAACGCTTCCAACTACGCAAAAAACAGTATTAGAGGGCTGACATTTTGAGGGTCTACGCGGGTTGGATCACAAATACCTAGTCCCGTTTCAAAATCATGGAAATCGTTTCGTCTTCGCATGCGCAAACATAAAATACTTGGAACGTCCATAACTACCTACTTAAATATCGTTGAAATGAGTTCAGATTTGGAGGGTCGATCAGGAATAATACTTTGATAGTTCCTTATGAATTTCATTGGAATCGTAATGTAACTTCCGTCTGCGCATGCGCGAATATGAAATGTTGACCATTTCCTTGTAACGCTTCCAACTACGCGAAAAATGGTCCTAGTGAGCTGAAATTTTGAGGGTTGGATCGCAGATAGTCCCGTATCAAAACGAACCTACCCAACTATTCTATACGTTCATGTGATTCAAGTGAGGAAGCTATTATACTGCCTACTCGAATTGGCAGACGTTTTCAATCGTGTCATCATGATTGATAATTCGGTAATTTATATATATATTTTTTTAACTATCCGCGATTGATTCTGTCAGAAAAACGCTGCAGAGTCCTTGTCACATGAGTTTATTATTCTATTGGACATACCTACAGAAATGTGGGCAGGACATGTATTGTTTCTTTGATGCGAAATAATTGAAATAGCTATTTTTTATGGATTCCACCAATTTTGGCCACCAAAACATGAATTAGGTACTCTCCTTTTTTTCAAATTATCTTTAATCATTGGTAGTGCCATTTAAACGTCATTTTGGTTTATTATTCTGTGAATAATACACCTATGTAATCGCTCAGCAAAAAATTTTTATAACACCCCCTCAAAATTTTTTCTTTCACGTTTCAAGGTGCGTAGATTCCAAAAATGCAATGTCCGTCCGCCGTCCACCTTACGCCGTACGCCGTATCACGTGTACCGGCTTCATTTTTGGTCTAATAAAGTCGTTCTTCCGCACACATGCTCCATTTGGGCCCTAGTTGTTTTCCGAAACTTTTCAGCCCGATCGGAATATACCCAGTGAAAATGTTCACAAAAATAGGTAGGTACTTTTTGTGTTTTAGTAACATGTTGGTAACATGTGCTTTTGAGGTATCATTTTCCATGTTTTTGGGGACGAGAAGACCGAATATGAAGTCGATTTTGACCAAAGTGTGGAAAATCGAGGTTCTACCAAATGTTCAGCTCCCAAAATTGATTTTTTATGCGTCAAAAACCTGGGAAATCGTCTGAAATCACCATCAATTTGTATAATGACACTGGAAGTAGTATCAACATGTGGATCAAGACGTTTAAATTGCACTATCCATGATCAAAGATAAATTTAAAAAAAAAAGAGCGCACCTATTTAGTGTTTTAGGGGCCAAAAATGGTGGAAACCATCAGAAATAGCTATATCAATTATTTCTCATGAAATAAACAATAAATGAACAGCCAACATTTCTGTAGGTATGTCCAATAGAATAATAAACCCATGTGACAAGGACTTTGCAGCGTTTTTGGAATCTACGCACCTTGAAACGGAAAAGAAAAAAGTTTGAGGGGGTGTTATAAAAATTTTTTGCTGAGCGAATACATAGGTGTATTATTCACAGAATAATAAACCAAAAGTGAAGATTTGTGACTCAGCCCCCCCCCCTCCGTTGTGGTAAAAATACTCAAACTGTCAACAACAAAAAGTAAGGATCGCCACGCTGTCTCTATCGGAAGTAATAATGTTGAACAGTATGTCAAAACGCAGTGCGGATGCCCGATAAGTGGGAAGTGAATTAATTGTTTCGCACGCTTATGCTCAAACGGTCGTAATGATGTTTGGGTGATGGATGGTATTGTGGATTTAGCCCATTTATCTGTCAAAATAAGGAAGCATGACTCTTCCACTGTTTACATTTACTTCATGGTCTTACATTTATACTAATTTTTATTATACAATTTTATGTAATCCATGGAATAGTTTTGATTACCATTTCAGTTAGGTACCGACAAATTTACTTTTGTAGGTAGGTACCTACTATTTTAGTTACAAATTTAGTTACCATTTTCTATTCGTATATACTTACACCCACACGCATACGCCGACACTTTAATTAAATACATAATTTTCGCATTGGCAGCTCTGATACGCAATGTTCCTACAACTACTTGACGGGACAACACACCCAACGTTCCCTTTGTGCACGCTCCTCTGGTTAGAGAGCTACGAGCCGCCACTGGATGACTGTCGCGATTATTTCACGGCATCGCAGTGTTTGAGGAGTCTCCCTTCCGGTTGATATAAGTGTCTGTTTTGATTTTTGTGTGCCTTCGGACAATCGAGGGGGAGCGACGAGAAATGGGGCTGAAGGGTGCGAACGAGTGAGGGGAAGTAACGAGGAAGAGGGATGGCCTCTCATAAATTATACAAACTGTTATATCGATTAGTACCTGCGTAGATCTCATTCACAATTCTGAAAGATCCAATATAAATCAAGCAACGATAGCTCTGTATTGTCTTTTGGAAAAATCGCGTAATTTAAAGGCGCGAAGTAGTCAGTTGTATCCTGGGCATCACAGGTAATGGGAATATTGAAAGTTGTTTCTGAAATTCACTCACTGGTTACATAGCAACTGGCACTCTACATGACCGGTATCGCCACTGGGATTTTGCTGTATCTGAGGGAGCGTAGGAGGGATAAATGGAAGTGGTGGAAGGGGAGTTGGCTTCTTTTACTACTTGCGAACTGCTAAATTTTCTGGGCCTTACCCCAAGTATTGGCAGGTACCAGGTTGTGAAGTAGACAATTGATGTGGTTCCCCTCAATCTCTACACTAACCACTCCTGAGTAATATAGAAAGATTTAACCTAATAAACGAAGAGAATGACGAGCCGGGTAGCGCCAAGGGCCGATTATGGTCGGGGGAGGGTGGAAACGGGCCTATATAATCAGACCTTTTGGCCCAGCTCGTCATTCGACAGATCACTCTCCTACTTGCGACTACTCTCTCTCCTACCCTTCTCCGGCACTCACTGTGGTTCATCCACGAGGTATTCATCTAGTTCCTACTGGCGCCCGCTGTCGTACATCCGCGGGCGCCTTCCTCTCTCGCCACTAGCGCTCGCTGTGGTTTATCTGTGGGGTGCTAGCAAAAGACTCCTAAGGAGCACCTGATACTCACTGTGGTTCATCCGCAGGTATTAGTTACCTTCCTCTCTCTCCTCTAGCACTCGCTGTGGTTTATCCGTGGGGTGCTAGCAAAAGACTCCTAAGGAGCACCTGATACTCACTGTGGTTCATCCGCAGGTATTAGTTACCTTCCTCTCTCTCCTCTAGCACTCGCTGTGGTTTATCTGTGGGGTGCTAGCAAAAGACTCCTAAGGAGCACCTGATACTCACTGTGGTTCATCCGCAGGTATTAGTTACCTTCCTCTCTCTCCTCTAGCGCTCGCTGTGGTTTATCTGTGGGGTGCTAGCAAAAGACTCCTAAGGAGCACCTGATACTCACTGTGGTTCATATGCGGAGTATTAGTTACCTTCCTCTCTCTCCTCTAGCACTCGCTGTGGTTTATCCGTGGGGTGCTAGCAAAAGACTCCTAAGAAGCACCTGATACTCACTGTGGTTCATCCGCAGGTATTAGTTACCTTCCTCTCTCTCCTCTAGCACTCGCTGTGGTTTATCCGTGGGGTGCTAGCAAAAGACTCCTAAGAAGCACCTGATACTCGCTGTGGTTCATATGCGGAGTATTAGTTACCTTCCTCTCTCTCCTCTAGCACTCGCTGTGGTTTATCCGTGGGGTGCTAGCAAAAGACTCCTAAGAAGCACCTGATACTCACTGTGGTTCATCCGCAGGTATTAGTTACCTTCCTCTCTCTCCTCTAGCACTCGCTGTGGTTTATCCGTGGGGTGCTAGCAAAAGACTCCTAAGAAGCACCTGATACTCACTGTGGTTCATACGCGGAGTATTAGTTACCTTCCTCTCTCTCCTCTAGCGCTCGCTGTGGTTTATCTGTGGGGTGCTAGCAAAAGACTCCTAAGGAGCACCTGATACTCACTGTGGTTCATATGCGGAGTATTAGTTACCTTCCTCTCTCTCCTCTAGCACTCGCTGTGGTTTATCCGTGGGGTGCTAGCAAAAGACTCCTAAGGAGCACCTGATACTCACTGTGGTTCATACGCGGAGTATTAGTTACCTTCCTCTCTCTCCTCTAGCGCTCGCTGTGGTTCATCCATGGGGTGCTAGCAAAAGACTCCTAAGGAGCACCTGATACTCACTGTGGTTCATATGCGGAGTATTAGTTACCTTCCTCTCTCTCCTCTAGCACTCGCTGTGGTTTATCCGTGGGGTGCTAGCAAAAGACTCCTAAGAAGCACCTGATGCTCACTGTGGTTCATACGCGGAGTATTAGTTACCTTCCTCTCTCTCCTCTAGCACTCGCTGTGGTTTATCCGTGGGGTGCTAGCAAAAGACTCCTAAGGAGCACCTGATACTCGCTGTGGTTCATACGCGGAGTATTAGTTACCTTCCTCTCTCTCCTCTAGCGCTCGCTGTGGTTTATCTGTGGGGTGCTAGCAAAAGACTCCTAAGGAGCACCTGATACTCACTGTGGTTCATACGCGGAGTATTAGTTACCTTCCTCTCTCTCCTCTAGCACTCGCTGTGGTTTATCCGTGGGGTGCTAGCAAAAGACTCCTAAGGAGCACCTGATACTCACTGTGGTTCATACGCGGAGTATTAGTTACCTTCCTCTCTCTCCTCTAGCGCTCGCTGTGGTTTATCTGTAGGGTGCTAGCAAAAGACTCCTAAGGAGCACCTGATACTCACTGTGGTTCATATGCGGAGTATTAGTTACCTTCCTCTCTCTCCTCTAGCACTCGCTGTGGTTTATCCGTGGGGTGCTAGCAAAAGACTCCTAAGGAGCACCTGATACTCACTGTGGTTCATATGCGGAGTATTAGTTACCTTCCTCTCTCTCTCCTCTAGCACTCGCTGTGGTTTATCCGTGGGGTGCTAGCAATAGACTCCTAAGAAGCACCTGATACTCACTGTGGTTCATACGCGGAGTATTAGTTACCTTCCTCTCTCTCCTCTAGCGCTCGCTGTGGTTTATCTGTGGGGTGCTAGCAAAAGACTCCTAAGGAGCACCTGATACTCACTGTGGTTCATATGCGGAGTATTAGTTACCTTCCTCTCTCTCTCCTCTAGCACTCGCTGTGGTTTATCCGTGGGGTGCTAGCAATAGACTCCTAAGAAGCACCTGATACTCACTGTGGTTCATACGCGGAGTATTAGTTACCTTCCTCTCTCTCCTCTAGCGCTTGCTGTGGTTTATCTGTGGGGTGCTAGCAAAAGACTCCTAAGGAGCACCTGATACTCACTGTGGTTCATATGCGGAGTATTAGTTACCTTCCTCTCTCTCCTCTAGCGCTCGCTGTGGTTTATCTGTGGGGTGCTAGCAAAAGACTCCTAAGGAGCACCTGATACTCGCTCTGGTTCATACGCGGAGTATTAGTTACCTTCCTCTCTCTCCTCTAGCGCTCGCTGTGGTTTATCCGTGGGGTGCTAGCAAAAGACTCCTAAGGAGCACCTGATACTCACTGTGGTTCATCCGCAGGTATTAGTTACCTTCCTCTCTCTCCTCTAGCGCTCGCTGTGGTTTATCCGTGGGGTGCTAGCAAAAGACTCCTAAGGAGCACCTGATACTCACTGTGGTTCATCCGCAGGTATTAGTTACCTTCCTCTCTCTCCTCTAGCACTCGCTGTGGTTCATCCGCAGGTATTAGTTACCTTCCTCTCTCTCCTCTAGCACTCGCTGTGGTTCATCCGCAGGTATTAGTTACCTTCCTCTTTATTTCATCAAGCATTCGCTGCGGTTAATCCGCGGGGTGCTTTCCTCTAAGAATACTCGCTGTGGTACATCCGCGGGCGCCTTCCTCTCTCTCCTCTAGCACTCGTGTTCAACGAATTGAAGTGTTTATAAACAAGTTGAGTCCGTCTTTCAAACAATGTTTTCAAAACTATCGATATTTTTATAACATCGATCGATGAAAATGTCATTATTGCCTTGGATATTCCGGATGAACGATTTCTGTAATTCTATATTTATAAACTCTACTATCAACGCACAGGCGTAGGACTATTTTTTATTTCACCGAAAAAATAAAATGAACGATACCTGCCTCACCATAATCCGTAAGTCTGTCTATGCAAAAAATCTTGATACCAATTTAAGATACCGATAATATTTAGACATATCTATATTAATTACTGCACACATAAGTTCGATTATGTATCTTGGTATAACATAATATACAATGATATAGGTAACTATATATATTGTTGTCGTGCCAGTTGCGGACAAAAGTGGACTATAATCGTTTTCCCCCAGCATTCTATACTTTTTTTTCTAATAAAAAATAGGTATATGTAAATGACTTGGAACTTAGATATCTTAAAGTGAGGAGAACTTTCTCCCTTGGTGAAACTAGATATGGCACCCAGGTAGTTAGCGGCTTGTTCAGGTCATCTTCCACTAGCGAATGAACAAAACCGAACTGTTCAAAATTCAACCTGGAAAAATTTCGAAATTTATAATTTGGGGGAGTGGGGGTTTAAAATTTGGGGTTTATAATATGAATAATTGGGCCACTGGGGCCCGTTCCTAAAGACTTTCACTCTTCACTCTGAACTCTTCAAATCCACACTCTGCACTTTGCGAACGAATTTCCGTTCCTATATAAAGAATGCTCTTGATTTGAAGAGGAAGAGTGAAATGCAAAGTGTAGAATTGCTGAGATTTACCCTGTTTTGAACAGTTCCGTTCCTAAAGGTTATCTTTCGCAAAGTGCAAAGTGAAGAGTCCGCGTTTCAAATGAAGGGTTTACAACATTTTTGCGGAGTCCCAAATGACTCTGCGGTAGAATGACATACTTTTCAAATCGGTTTTTAGGTTTAATTTCTTCGCTAAATTCAGTGTTTGGCAGTACAAATAAAAAGAAGAGAATTCAGTGTTTAGATTAGGTCTAACTGTGGTCCAGTTAGTGTGAGGGCAAGCATACATAATAGCGTCGAAGTTAGCTCCACTGAGGCCATCAAAATGCTCTACATTTGGGAGGAAGGAAAGGTTAGGAAGCGACAGGTTGTTGTTGTTGTTAGAGAATAAAACGTGACAACCTACCTAATTGTTTTTAATGGAAATTTTCCAATACTTACCACCAGAGGATGATGATGATGATGATGACGCTCTCGCCCCTCCTTCGGCCGCATTCATCGAGAGCGAATTAATTTCGTCGTCAGCGACACAACTTTCAGGGAGTCGTTTCGCACTGTTGTGCACTAATTTGCCATTGTGTAATAATTTATCATTTTGCTATGATTTACCCATCAATAATACTTTAACGTTTGTTCAAGTTTCAGAAGTACCTACCAACAAAATCCAATAGTCCATCACTTATCAAATGAAATAATATCGCAGAACGACCAACTCGACTTCATACAGCTTTCCTTGATTATAATCAGGTGCTCCCTAGTGATGATATCCGGGCCGGATTTATACCGTTTGATTCACGATCGTGTTGACGAAGCTTTTGGTTGCACACGAACGGCTGGACGTACAATGCTCCGGGTGGTCTCAAAAAATTTTTTACCTCAAGGCAAATTTAATAACGTTAAAAAAGCCATACCATTTCATCCAAAGTTTTCGAGCTACGGCGTTCTGAAAATTTCAACCCCTATTTTGAACCTCTTAGAGATGACTGACAGTAACGTCGAGCTTCGAGGACCAACTAGACTCCGAACGGAACCTATAACTCGAATTTCATCAATTTTGTTTCATGGTAACTAAGAAAAGTGGCCAGTACGGCGTACGGCGGACAGACAGAAATTTTTTTTATTGCAGTTTTGGATTCTACATACCTTGAAACGTAAACAATCAAATTTTGAGGGGGGGTTAGTCTTTTTTTTCATGCTCGACTCCAATGGTTCGTTATTGAAAATAATAAACCAAAATTACTGTCCGTCCGCCGTACGCCGTGCTTAGCGCCTTTCCTATTTACCATAAACCAAAAATAATGAAATTTGGTTAGTAGGTCCCGTTTGGGGTCTAGTTGGTTGTCGGAGCTCGGCGTTACCGTGAGTCATCTCTAAGGGATGAAAAATAGGGGTTGACATTTTCAGAACGCCGTAGCTCGAAAACTTCCAATAGAAGGGTGGGGTTTTTTTAAACGTTTTTAAATTGATCTTGAACTAAAGCATTTTTTGAGACCACCCGGAGCATTGTACGACCAGCCGTTCCCTTGCACCGAAAAGCTTTGTTAACATGATTGTGAATGAAACGGTATGAATCCGGCCCAGATATCATTGCTAGGGATCACATGTTTATAATCACGGATGGCTGTATGAAGTCGAGTTGGTTGTTCTGTGATATTATTTCATTTGAAAAATGATGGATCTTTTGGATTTTGTTGATAGGTACTTTTGCAGCTTGAACAAACGTGGAAGTATTATTACACAACGGTTTATTATACTATCTACGCAGAAGGGGCATCTATAAAGGTAAATTATTACACAACGGTTTATTATTTACCTTATGCTTCATGAATAACTACAAATAATTAATGATTGAATTATTGGATCCCGCGGATTTTTATGAAACTTTAATTCCCGGGCCGGCTCCAGTACTCCATTTAGGGCTTTCCTTGGGGGAGCTCGAGGGTACTGACCACAGAAAACAGTGATCTACGCAGATGAGGCATCTATACAGGTAAATAATAAATCGTTGTGTAATAATTTGCAGCGTTTATTAGACGGATTAGGAGAGGTGAACACAGCTGTGCCATTGTGGTTAATTTTGGCTAGCCTAATTTATTGCTTTATTGTAATCATTACTAAGGGATAAATACTTATCATGGTCAAGAGAATCATACGTATCTTCCCACATTTTTTTATGTTTCTTGACATTTGACAACATTTACCTACTTCATGTTGTATGAACTAAGGTTTGCGCACCCGATGCCAATCTGAAATTCTTCTAGATACGGTGGAAAATACCGAATGTGCAAGCCTAGCGACACTAGTGAACAAAAACTGACCACCTATCACATCAATGTCGATGGAAGAGTCATAAACTAAATCCCAATCGACACCGAAGAGAGCCTGCTCAAACAGATCAAGTGTGTCAACTGTCACAGGGCTGGTAGTGACCACTTCTAGAGCTTTCATCAAATTTACAGGGGTAGATCCATTGCCAAGTGCACACTTCTGTGGTCAGATAAACAAATAAGGCTGTGTCAGTATTCTGCAATTTGAAATTCATGAAAGCATTGTCAATGCAACGCCGCTTACGTGCTGACCGAAAGTAGAACAGGGGCCCATTCCAAAAGGTTCTTCAACTTTTCACTTTGCAAGTCTTCATTTGTACTCTTCACTTTGCGAATTATGAAAAGTAAGAGAACTTTCTGTTCCTAAAGACTTCTCGCTCCCACTCTGCAGTTCTACTCGAAACGAAGAGTGTTCTGAAGAGTAACCCTCGTTTTGTGGAGTAACCTCCATTAACTGTTACAGTTTATCGTTGGATCGTTTTATTCTGAATCCGATTTCATCAAGTCTTCCGTCTTTCTATAAGTTTACTTACTTGGGATTTTTTTAGGCGAAACGACTCCCTGAAAGTTGTGTCGCTGACGACGAAATTAATTCGCTCTCGATGAATGCGGCCGAAAGAGGGGCGAGAGCGTCATCATCATCATCATCATCCTCTGGTGGTAAGTATTGGAAAATTCCCATTAAAAACAATTAGGTAGGTTGTCACGTTTTATTCTCTAACAACAACAACAACCTGTCGCTTCCTATCCTTTCCTTCCTCCCAAATGTAGAGCATTTTGATGGCCTCAGTGGATCTAACTTCGACGCTATTATGTATGCTTGCCCTCACACTAACTGGACCACAGTTAGACCTAATCGAAACACTGAATTCTCTTCTTTTTATTTGTACTGCCAAACACTGAATTTAGCGAAGAAATGAAACCTAAAAACCGATTTGAAAAGTATGTCATTCTACGGCAGAGTCATTTGGGACTCCGCAAAAATGTTGTAAACCCTTCATTTGAAACGCGGACTCTTCACTTTGCACTTTGCGAAAGATAACCTTTAGGAACGGAACTGTTCAAAACAGGGTAAATCTCAGCAATTCTACACTTTGCATTTCACTCTTCCTCTTCAAATCAAGAGCATTCTTTATATAGGAACGGAAATTCGTTCGCAAAGTGCAGAGTGTGGATTTGAAGAGTTCAGAGTGAAGAGTGAAAGTCTTTAGGAACGGGCCCCAGTGGCCCAATTATTCATATTATAAACCCCCAATTTTAAACCCCCACTCCCCCAAATTATAAAATTCCACCTGATAGATAAAGACGAAGAAAAATTTCGAAATTTTTCCAGGTTGAATTTTGAACAGTTCAGTTTTGTTCATTCGCTTGTGGAAGATGACCTGAACAAGCCGCGAACTACCTGGGTGCCATATCTAGTTTCACCAAGGGAGAAAGTTAAGATATCTTTGAGATATCTTTAAGACACTTTAAGATATCTAAGTTCCAAGTCATTTACATATATTATTTATTTTTTTTTAAAGTATAGGGTGCTGAGGGAAAACGATTTTGGTCCACTTTTGTCCGCAACTGGCACGACAACGATAGATTTAGTTACCCGTATCATTGTATATTATGTTTTACCAAGATACCTAATCGAACCTATGTGTGCAGTAATTATTATAGATATGTCTAAATATTATCGGTATTTTAAATCGGTATCGAGATTTTTTGCATACTCAGACTTGCGGGTTACAGTGAGGCAGGTATCGTTCATTTTATTTTTTCTGTGAAATAATAAATAGTCCTACACCAGTGCGTTGATAGTAGAGTTTATAAATATAGAATTACAGAAATCGTTCATCCGGAATATCCGAGGCAATAATGACATTTTCATCGATCGATGTTATAAAAATATCGATAGTTTTGAAAATATTGTTAGAAATACGGACTTAACTTGCTTATAAACACTTCAATTCGTTGAACACGGAACGAAAAACCATTTTTTCGAACGAGCTTTCTTACCGACGAACATTTGGAACAACAACACGACTCCCGCAATTTGATTCCTAGGTATTTTTCACTTGGCTTGGTGTCAAAATCTCCGCCGTAGCTTCCTCACAATATCTACATCCTTTGAGTGAAGCACAGTAATTCTGCTGATCCAATTCGTTTTTCTCCTCTTGTGATGAGGAGTCGAGGCGCAGACGCTCGTCGTATCAATTTGTGGACGCAGACGCTCCATGACAAAGTGTACTTTTTAGTACGGACAAGTACAGCCGGAATCGTCGCAGGAGATTTACTGACGTTCATCAATAAATCTGACGAATGGAGAACGGAATAAGATTGGGGGGAGTCAGGGATTGCCGAAAATGCGGTGTCACTAATTTTGCTTTAATAAATATACTAAGGGCACTTGAGGACAAAAATCCTTACGCGTATTTAAAGTTTACATCCTGCAGCTTACATTATAGAAAACATTTACAGCAAAACACGAACTGGGTGGTTCTGACGAGTTTTCATAGTCGAAATTTTAAATGAGATGTGCTGGACACTGTCCGATACCTTAGTATTAGGTCTTTTAGAATTTTGAATGATTGTTGTGGTGTGCCCTAGGGCAGGGTAGGATTGGATGGGAAGGAACGTAGTACTAATACCACAGCGAGTATTAGTCGCTCTTAGAAGTATTTTGCTAGCACCCCGCGGATGAACCACAGCGAGTATCAGGTGCTCCTTAGGAGTCATTTGCTAGCACCCCACGGATAAACCACAGGGAGTGCTAGAGGAGAGAGAGGAAGGTAACTAATACTCCGCGTATGAACCACAGCGAGTATCAGGTGCTCCTTAGGAGTCTTTTGCTAGCACCCCACGGATAAACCACAGCGAGTGCTAGAGGAGAGAGAGGAAGGTAACTAATACTCCGCGTATGAACCACAGCGATTATCAGGTGCTCCTTAGGAGTCTTTTGCTAGCACCCCACGGATAAACCACAGCAAGTGCTAGAGGAGAGAGAGGAAGGTAACTAATACTCCGCGTATGAACCACAGCGATTATCAGGTGCTCCTTAGGAGTCTTTTGCTAGCACCCCACGGATAAACCACAGCTAGTGCTAGAGGAGAGAGAGGAAGGTAACTAATACTCCGCGTATGAACCACAGCGAGTATCAGGTGCTCCTTAGGAGTCTTTTGCTAGCACCCCACGGATAAACCACAGGGAGTGCTAGAGGAGAGAGAGGAAGGTAACTAATACTCCGCGTATGAACCACAGCGATTATCAGGTGCTCCTTAGGAGTCTTTTGCTAGCACCCCACGGATAAACCACAGCGAGTGCTAGAGGAGAGAGAGGAAGGTAACTTGAGTATCAGGTGCTCCTTAGGAGTCTTTTGCTAGCACCCCACGGATAAACCACAGCGAGTGCTAGAGGAGAGAGAGGAAGGTAACTAATACCCCGCGGATGAACCACAGCGAGTATCAGGTGCTCCTTAGGAGTCTTTTGCTAGCACCCCACGGATAAACCACAGCAAGTGCTAGAGGAGAGAGAGGAAGGTAACTAATACTCCGCGTATGAACCACAGCGATTATCAGGTGCTCCTTAGGAGTCTTTTGCTAGCACCCCACGGATAAACCACAGCTAGTGCTAGAGGAGAGAGAGGAAGGTAACTAATACTCCGCGTATGAACCACAGCGAGTATCAGGTGCTCCTTAGGAGTCATTTGCTAGCACCCCACGGATAAACCACAGGGAGTGCTAGAGGAGAGAGAGGAAGGTAACTAATACTCCGCGTATGAACCACAGCGATTATCAGGTGCTCCTTAGGAGTCTTTTGCTAGCACCCCACGGATAAACCACAGCGAGTGCTAGAGGAGAGAGAGGAAGGTAACTAATACTCCGCGTATGAACCACAGCGATTATCAGGTGCTCCTTAGGAGTCTTTTGCTAGCACCCCACGGATAAACCACAGCTAGTGCTAGAGGAGAGAGAGGAAGGTAACTAATACTCCGCGTATGAACCACAGCGAGTATCAGGTGCTCCTTAGGAGTCTTTTGCTAGCACCCCACGGATAAACCAAAGCGAGTGCTAGAGGAGAGAGAGGAAGGTAACTTGAGTATCAGGTGCTCCTTAGGAGTCTTTTGCTAGCACCCCACGGATAAACCACAGCGAGTGCTAGAGGAGAGAGAGGAAGGTAACTAATACCCCGCGGATGAACCACAGCGAGTATCAGGTGCTCCTTAGGAGTCTTTTGCTAGCACCCCACGGATAAACCACAGCAAGTGCTAGAGGAGAGAGAGGAAGGTAACTAATACTCCGCATATGAACCACAGCGATTATCAGGTGCTCCTTAGGAGTCTTTTGCTAGCACCCCACGGATAAACCACAGCGAGTGCTAGAGGAGAGAGAGGAAGGTAACTAATACTCCGCGTATGAACCACAGCGAGTATCAGGTGCTCCTTAGGAGTCTTTTGCTAGCACCCCACGGATAAACCACAGCGAGTGCTAGAGGAGAGAGAGGAAGGTAACTAATACTCCGCGTATGAACCACAGCGAGTATCAGGTGCTCCTTAGGAGTCTTTTGCTAGCACCCCACGGATAAACCACAGCGAGTGCTAGAGGAGAGAGAGGAAGGTAACTTGAGTATCAGGTGCTCCTTAGGAGTCTTTTGCTAGCACCCCACGGATAAACCACAGCGAGTGCTAGAGGAGAGAGAGGAAGGTAACTAATACCCCGCGGATGAACCACAGCGAGTATCAGGTGCTCCTTAGGAGTCTTTTGCTAGCACCCCACGGATAAACCACAGCGAGTGCTAGAGGAGAGAGAGGAAGGTAACTAATACTCCGCGTATGAACCACAGCGAGTATCAGGTGCTCCTTAGGAGTCTTTTGCTAGCACCCCACGGATAAACCACAGCGAGTGCTAGAGGAGAGAGAGGAAGGTAACTAATACTCCGCGTATGAACCACAGCGATTATCAGGTGCTCCTTAGGAGTCTTTTGCTAGCACCCCACGGATAAACCACAGCGAGTGCTAGAGGAGAGAGAGGAAGGTAACTAATACTCCGCGTATGAACCACAGCGAGTATCAGGTGCTCCTTAGGAGTCTTTTGCTAGCACCCCACGGATAAACCACAGCGAGTACTAGAGGAGAGAGAGGAAGGTAACTAATACTCCGCGTATGAACCACAGCGAGTATCAGGTGCTCCTTAGGAGTCTTTTGCTAGCACCCCACGGATAAACCACAGCGAGTGCTAGAGGAGAGAGAGGAAGGTAACTAATACTCCGCGTATGAACCACAGCGATTATCAGGTGCTCCTTAGGAGTCTTTTGCTAGCACCCCACGGATAAACCACAGCGAGTGCTAGAGGAGAGAGAGGAAGGTAACTAATACTCCGCGTATGAACCACAGCGAGTATCAGGTGCTCCTTAGGAGTCTTTTGCTAGCACCCCACGGATAAACCACAGCGAGTGCTAGAGGAGAGAGAGGAAGGTAACTTGAGTATCAGGTGCTCCTTAGGAGTCTTTTGCTAGCACCCCACGGATAAACCACAGCGAGTGCTAGAGGAGAGAGAGGAAGGTAACTAATACCCCGCGGATGAACCACAGCGAGTATCAGGTGCTCCTTAGGAGTCTTTTGCTAGCACCCCACGGATAAACCACAGCGAGTGCTAGAGGAGAGAGAGGAAGGTAACTAATACTCCGCGTATGAACCACAGCGAGTATCAGGTGCTCCTTAGGAGTCATTTGCTAGCACCCCACGGATAAACCACAGGGAGTGCTAGAGGAGAGAGAGGAAGGTAACTAATACTCCGCGTATGAACCACAGCGAGTATCAGGTGCTCCTTAGGAGTCTTTTGCTAGCACCCCACGGATAAACCACAGCGAGTGCTAGAGGAGAGAGAGGAAGGTAACTAATACTCCGCGTATGAACCACAGCGAGTATCAGGTGCTCCTTAGGAGTCTTTTGCTAGCACCCCACGGATAAACCACAGCGAGTGCTAGAGGAGAGAGAGGAAGGTAACTAATACTCCGCGTATGAACCACAGCGATTATCAGGTGCTCCTTAGGAGTCTTTTGCTAGCACCCCACGGATAAACCACAGCGAGTGCTAGAGGAGAGAGAGGAAGGTAACTAATACTCCGCGTATGAACCACAGCGAGTATCAGGTGCTCCTTAGGAGTCTTTTGCTAGCACCCCACGGATAAACCACAGCTAGTGCTAGAGGAGAGAGAGGAAGGTAACTAATACTCCGCGTATGAACCACAGCGAGTATCAGGTGCTCCTTAGGAGTCTTTTGCTAGCACCCCACGGATAAACCAAAGCGAGTGCTAGAGGAGAGAGAGGAAGGTAACTTGAGTATCAGGTGCTCCTTAGGAGTCTTTTGCTAGCACCCCACGGATAAACCACAGCGAGTGCTAGAGGAGAGAGAGGAAGGTAACTAATACCCCGCGGATGAACCACAGCGAGTATCAGGTGCTCCTTAGGAGTCTTTTGCTAGCACCCCACGGATAAACCACAGCAAGTGCTAGAGGAGAGAGAGGAAGGTAACTAATACTCCGCATATGAACCACAGCGATTATCAGGTGCTCCTTAGGAGTCTTTTGCTAGCACCCCACGGATAAACCACAGCGAGTGCTAGAGGAGAGAGAGGAAGGTAACTAATACTCCGCGTATGAACCACAGCGAGTATCAGGTGCTCCTTAGGAGTCTTTTGCTAGCACCCCACGGATAAACCACAGCAAGTGCTAGAGGAGAGAGAGGAAGGTAACTAATACTCCGCATATGAACCACAGTGAGTATCAGGTGCTCCTTAGGAGTCTTTTGCTAGCACCCCACGGATAAACCACAGCGAGTGCTAGAGGAGAGAGAGGAAGGTAACTAATACTCCGCGTATGAACCACAGCGATTATCAGGTGCTCCTTAGGAGTCTTTTGCTAGCACCCCACGGATAAACCACAGCGAGTGCTAGAGGAGAGAGAGGAAGGTAACTAATACTCCGCGTATGAACCACAGCGAGTATCAGGTGCTCCTTAGGAGTCATTTGCTAGCACCCCACGGATAAACCACAGGGAGTGCTAGAGGAGAGAGAGGAAGGTAACTAATACTCCGCGTATGAACCACAGCGAGTATCAGGTGCTCCTTAGGAGTCTTTTGCTAGCACCCCACGGATAAACCACAGCGAGTGCTAGAGGAGAGAGAGGAAGGTAACTAATACTCCGCGTATGAACCACAGCGATTATCAGGTGCTCCTTAGGAGTCTTTTGCTAGCACCCCACGGATAAACCACAGCGAGTGCTAGAGGAGAGAGAGGAAGGTAACTAATACTCCGCGTATGAACCACAGCGATTATCAGGTGCTCCTTAGGAGTCTTTTGCTAGCACCCCACGGATAAACCACAGCTAGTGCTAGAGGAGAGAGAGGAAGGTAACTAATACTCCGCGTATGAACCACAGCGAGTATCAGGTGCTCCTTAGGAGTCTTTTGCTAGCACCCCACGGATAAACCAAAGCGAGTGCTAGAGGAGAGAGAGGAAGGTAACTTGAGTATCAGGTGCTCCTTAGGAGTCTTTTGCTAGCACCCCACGGATAAACCACAGCGAGTGCTAGAGGAGAGAGAGGAAGGTAACTAATACCCCGCGGATGAACCACAGCGAGTATCAGGTGCTCCTTAGGAGTCTTTTGCTAGCACCCCACGGATAAACCACAGCAAGTGCTAGAGGAGAGAGAGGAAGGTAACTAATACTCCGCATATGAACCACAGCGATTATCAGGTGCTCCTTAGGAGTCTTTTGCTAGCACCCCACGGATAAACCACAGCGAGTGCTAGAGGAGAGAGAGGAAGGTAACTAATACTCCGCGTATGAACCACAGCGAGTATCAGGTGCTCCTTAGGAGTCTTTTGCTAGCACCCCACGGATAAACCACAGCGAGTGCTAGAGGAGAGAGAGGAAGGTAACTAATACTCCGCGTATGAACCACAGCGAGTATCAGGTGCTCCTTAGGAGTCTTTTGCTAGCACCCCACGGATAAACCACAGCGAGTGCTAGAGGAGAGAGAGGAAGGTAACTTGAGTATCAGGTGCTCCTTAGGAGTCTTTTGCTAGCACCCCACGGATAAACCACAGCGAGTGCTAGAGGAGAGAGAGGAAGGTAACTAATACCCCGCGGATGAACCACAGCGAGTATCAGGTGCTCCTTAGGAGTCTTTTGCTAGCACCCCACGGATAAACCACAGCGAGTGCTAGAGGAGAGAGAGGAAGGTAACTAATACTCCGCGTATGAACCACAGCGAGTATCAGGTGCTCCTTAGGAGTCTTTTGCTAGCACCCCACGGATAAACCACAGCGAGTGCTAGAGGAGAGAGAGGAAGGTAACTAATACTCCGCGTATGAACCACAGCGATTATCAGGTGCTCCTTAGGAGTCTTTTGCTAGCACCCCACGGATAAACCACAGCGAGTGCTAGAGGAGAGAGAGGAAGGTAACTAATACTCCGCGTATGAACCACAGCGAGTATCAGGTGCTCCTTAGGAGTCTTTTGCTAGCACCCCACGGATAAACCACAGCGAGTGCTAGAGGAGAGAGAGGAAGGTAACTAATACTCCGCGTATGAACCACAGTGATTATCAGGTGCTCCTTTGGAGTCTTTTGCTAGCACCCCACGGATAAACCACAGCGAGTGCTAGAGGAGAGAGAGGAAGGTAACTAATACTCCGCGTATGAACCACAGCGATTATCAGGTGCTCCTTAGGAGTCTTTTGCTAGCACCCCACGGATAAACCACAGCGAGTGCTAGAGGAGAGAGAGGAAGGTAACTAATACTCCGCGTATGAACCACAGCGAGTATCAGGTGCTCCTTAGGAGTCTTTTGCTAGCACCCCACGGATAAACCACAGCGAGTGCTAGAGGAGAGAGAGGAAGGTAACTTGAGTATCAGGTGCTCCTTAGGAGTCTTTTGCTAGCACCCCACGGATAAACCACAGCGAGTGCTAGAGGAGAGAGAGGAAGGTAACTAATACCCCGCGGATGAACCACAGCGAGTATCAGGTGCTCCTTAGGAGTCTTTTGCTAGCACCCCACGGATAAACCACAGCGAGTGCTAGAGGAGAGAGAGGAAGGTAACTAATACTCCGCGTATGAACCACAGCGAGTATCAGGTGCTCCTTAGGAGTCTTTTGCTAGCACCCCACGGATAAACCACAGCGAGTGCTAGAGCAGAGAGAGGAAGGTAACTTGAGTATCAGGTGCTCCTTAGGAGTCTTTTGCTAGCACCCCACGGATAAACCACAGCGAGTGCTAGAGGAGAGAGAGGAAGGTAACTAATACTCCCCGTATGAACCACAGCGAGTATCAGGTGCTCCTTAGGAGTCTTTTGCTAGCACCCCACGGATAAACCACAGCGAGTGCTAGAGGAGAGAGAGGAAGGTAACTAATACTCCGCGTATGAACCACAGCGAGTATCAGGTGCTCCTTAGGAGTCTTTTGCTAGCACCCCAAGGATGAACCACAGCGAGTGCTAGAGGAGAGAGAGGAAGGTAATTAATAGGGAGTTGCCCACGTTACTCCGCGTGTGAAAAATGGTGGACAGTTTACTCCCGCAATATTTGAGGTCACCTTACTCCGCAGGCCATATTACTCTCCGGTTAGGAAACTACCCGACGGACAATTTACTCCCTAGTTCATTCTCCCGTGTTCCCAAGGAGAAAGGACAAAAACTGCAGTTAAGTGGATGAAAAAATAATTTAATGAAAAGCTCAAAGAAAAATGTCTTTTTTTGCCAAATATCGGTGCCTACTGACTAAATCAAGTACTTAAATGTTGATGCGACGAGCATAAGTCAAGAAAATTAATTTAAAGAAAAAATCAGTCGTCTTCCATACGAGGACGACAATTCCCCGAAACCCGTTTCATGAACGTAAAAAGAGAGATTGTTCTGGCGTCATATTTTTCAATAGTTTTGGACAACCAGCCGGTTTTTCTCCTGGAGGCCGCAAGCTTAGACCGACCCCTCCAAAACTTCCCTCCCAATGGTTTTAATATAAGCCTTACACCGCCACTTCTTTTGGTCCGCACAGTACCATCTTTTCACTCCTCCCGCTAAGTATTTATGAAAGACGAACTTATAATTATCGCGGAAAACGACGCACCTCCCTTTTTCGCTACCACCTTCGACAAAAACAGTCTTAACATCCGACATGGTCAGGTACAACACATAAACTGAGGCTCACTGCCTTGATGTCAGTGGAAGACTCTTCATTTGTTATCGGGGGTCAAAAGTCTACCCGTGTTTACCGCTCACAACTTCTTGTCTTGTCGACCCCAAATATTACGGGAGTAACGTGGGCAATCCCGATACTTCTTATCGGAGTAACGTGTCCCCCTCGCCAGAGCGAAGGGTCCACATTTTCCTCGTCAGGGAGTAACGTGGGTGTCACCCAACTAATACTACGCGTATGAACCACAGCGACTATCAGGTGCTCCTTAGGAGTCATTTGCTAGCACCCCATGGATAAACCACAGCGAGTGCTAGAGGAGAGAGAGGAAGGTAACTAATACTCCGCGTATGAACCACAGTGAGTATCAGGTGCTTCTTAGGAGTCTTTTGCTAGCACCCCACGGATGAACCACAGCGAGTGCTAGAGGAGAGAGAGGAAGGTAACCAATACTCCGCGTATGAACCACAGCGAGTATCAGGTGCTCCTTAGGAGTCTTTTGCTAGCACCCCACGGATGAACCACAGCGAGTGCTAGAGGAGAGAGAGGAAGGTAACTAATACTCCGCATATGAACCACAGCGAGTATCAGGTGCTCCTTAGGAGTCTTTTGCTAGCACCCCACGGATAAACCACAGCGAGTGCTAGAGGAGAGAGAGGAAGGTAACTAATACCTGCGGATGAACCACAGTGAGTATCAGGTGCTCCTTAGGAGTCTTTTGCTAGCACCCCACGGATGAACCACAGCGAGTGCTAGAGGAGAGAGAGGAAGGTAACTAATACTCCGCGGATGAACCATGAAATTTGCACCGAAAAGCTTCGTCAACACGATCGTGGATGAAACTGTATACATCCAGTCCAGAAATTATTGCTAGGGAACAGCTGATTATAATCACGCATAGCTGTATGAGGTCGAGTTGGTTGATCCGTGATATTATTTTATTTGAAGAATGATGGAATTTTTTGGTGGGCGGAGGGGGGGAATTTGTTTATAGGTATTTTTATAACTTGAACAAACTTTATGCTTCATGAATAACAATACAAATAATTAAATGATAGAATTATTGAATCCACCGCCTATTTATGTAATAATAATTGAGCAGCCGACTCCGGTACTCGATTTAGGGCTTTCCTGGGGGGAGAACAATAGTAGCTACTGACCACAGCTTTGTTAACAGCAATTTTTTTTTTTTTTTTAATTCAATCTGCGTTAGTCCTGAATAGTTTATTACTGTGGCACTTAGGAAACAGCATTTCGGAAATCCAAACTATGGGTAAGAAAAATGGAAGAAGAAACCCTTTAAGAAAAAATCCTTTAAGAAAAAACCTTCCTTTAAAGGAGACATGTGGTATCAGTTAATGCGCAAGTCACTGTACGTTGACCCTGGGTAACGATAACTTGCACTATCGTAACCACACGCAATGGGTAGCCTGTGATATGAATCTAATCACTCCCGGAGAAATCGTGGAAACCTATTGCAAATTGAAACATATTTATCGAAACGATGTCCATTTCCACGGAGGACATTTTTGTCCACCAAGTGCAGTATTTGGTTCTTAGTTGAAATAGACAGCGTTTCAATAAATCCGTTTTTATTCGGCAGGGCGTGTGTGGTGCCTGCTTCTAAAAATCACTCATCGGTCACATAGCAACTGTCACACTACGACCCGGGTTTTCAAAACTCAGCAGATCAGCGTCAGCGCCATCTGGACGGTCAATTTGACGGGTTTTTATAATCATTGTTAGAGTTGGGTAACCTAAGAATCGCTCAACATCGGCTTCAACTCAGGGCGTCCCTAGATAGGTAAACAATTTGAAGTAAGAGATTGCCATTTTTGGTTTTCTATTTAAATTTTAAAAAATTCTAAATAGATAGGTTTGATTGTAAGCTGGTTGCGGTTATGTTGACTTCATTTTCGATTTTTGATCATTTGTGAATGTATCCTAACTCCAGTAACGGTGCGTGAGGTCTGAAAACGGTGGGGCACCAGGCCAGAACACAAATATACGGACACATATTTACGGATATTACTGATGTTCCCTTATTTACTGATAGCAGTGATATTCAGCAAAGCCCTCTATCGTCGTAAGAAAACGTCGACAATTTCTACTGCAAATTAGCCACTTAATTCATGTGTTACAAAAATAGAATAAACTAAAATACAACGAAACAATGACCCGTCAGTTGGTACCTACTTCAATGGAGAACCTATTGACTAGAAGATAGGTAGTTAGTTATATTTGTGTTGACGCCGATCAATCCACAAACCACAAACAGCAAACAAGACAAAACGTACGTAGGTACCACAAATACAAATCTGTCATCGGAACCGGACCGAACGCAAAACGCGCAAAATTTGACGCAAAAAAATTGAAAACTGAGACTCAACAGAGAAAGCAAATGTGATTCAGAGACACCAAAACAAATTGGAAGAAGAAGCAAATCGTATCGAAATGACGAATTGAATCGAAGGGAACAAACTGATTGTGAAATGAACGATTTTGGGGTTGAAATCAGATTCTGGGGCCAAGGCCCAAAGTGAGTGTGGTGATCAACATTTTTATTCGACTGAGCATGCGCACTTTTCTCGGTTGCCATGGGAACACTGGGTCCCAGGACCTACCTGCCAGTTCCAGGAGGCCAGTGGCCAGGAGGCCTGCTAACTCACTGCTGTACATAAGGAATGTTATAAGCAATTAGGGATGGGAATCGATAACCGATTTTTTATAAAAATCGATTTTTCTCCACCGATTATCGATTTTTCACAATCGATTGTGAAGCTCCGATTTTTTCCGATGATCGATTGTCAGGCCACGATGCATCGATGTTTTCTCTACAACCAGGATCCAAAGTTGAAAAAGATCAACAACAAGCTGAAAAGAGGGAGCTGATGTTGATGTCCCGTGCGAACGATTATTTTCTAAAGCCGGGCTAATTCTCACACAGGAGAGAAATCGTTTGAAGGGGGACGTTCTGTCCAAACTCCTTTTTTTGCAGAGTGCGCCCGAACATTATTTTTTTTGAACATCGGGGACAGACGCATGGTTTTCCCCAACCTAATTATTAGGTTCTTTAATTAAATACATACGTTATTTTTCATGTCCTGTAGTATTTATTTTTACCATGAATCTTTCAATGTTTGTTGCACATTTGGGTATTCTGCGGTTTCAAACGATTTCGACCAATTTTCCATTTTAAAAAAATTGGGTTGAGACTGAATAAAAAAATCGACTAAAATCGTCGATGATCGATTGTGGAGGCGCGATTAATCGGTGACATCGATTGTGGGCTTCCGATGTTACAATCGATGGCATAATCGATTGTGAAGGTCCGATGTCCCATCCCTATAAGCAATTCGAACAAGAACTTGAGATGTAGAAGTAAATAATGAGCTATTGCAATAGACACCTACTTGCTTATTTCTTCCACACTTCGCTAAAAATCTCTGATGTGTTGAAAAAGCAAATTTCGACCGGGGAACATGAGTGTAATTTATGATCGCTGTCGAACCAAGGGCCAAAGCTCATTGATACACTTGAGATCCCCCGATCCGGACTTCGGTGTAACAAGAGCACTCTAGCGACGCATGAACGCACTGCAGATATCCTGTAGTAAGACGACTAGCCGATAGGTTCCTCCCATTTCCACCCCTTTTACTGCTATCATCCTAACACACAATAAATTATTTTTTCAGGATTTCATTTTCACTTTTCATGGTTTTCTCATTACAGGTGAACTCGCAGCCAATTAACTCTAGGGATGTAGCTTGGTTCTGTAGCTACACCAGATAGCCGTCATAACAAAACATCCAAATCATTCAGTTTACGTGATCAGAGATGTAAAACACCCGGGTATTTATTTCTCGGGGTAAGCATCAAGGGTAAATACCCATTTGGGTGTTTAGTCGGGTAGGTATTTATTCCTCAGGTACGAAAGAAAAAACGTCTGCCAATTCGGGTAGGCAGTACAGCTTCCTCACTTGAATCACATGAACGTATAGAATATTTGGGTAGGTTCATTTTGATACGGGACCATCTGCGATCCAACCCACGTATACCCTCAAAATGTCAGCTCTCTACGACTATTTTTCGCGTAGTTAGAAGCGTTACAAGGAAATGGTCAATATTTCATGTTCGCGCATGCGCAGACCAAAGTTACACTACGAGTCCAATTAAATTCATTTTAAACTATCACAGTATTATTCCTGATCGACCCTCCAAGTTTGAACTCATTTCAACGACATTTAGGGTTATTATGGGCGTTTAAGATATTTCACGTTTGTGCATGCGCAGACGAAAGTTAAAGTACTTTTCCAATGATTTTTGTATGGGACTATCTGTGACCCAGCCCAAATCTACCCTCCAAATTTCAGCCATTTCTATCATTATTTCGGGTAGTTATGGGCGTTACAATGAATTACCACAGACAGACGGACACGGAACCAAAAATGTTCCTTGGTGTCTGAAATGCAAAATGGTAGTGGAAATTTTCATTTTAGAGGACAAAATTTTACTCAATCACGAATCCAAGGCTTCGCTACCTTCGGTAGTGAGGAAGCAAAAATCTAGAAAGTACTCACTTTTCGAAAACCAAACCTATGCAAGCGACTTGGATGGTTCAAAGTCCTTTTCAAAATAAAGAAAATATCATAAAATGGGTAGGTACCTATGTGTATGTGCGTGTGATGGCTCTTTACCTTCATCTACAGCTCCTAACCGTAAAATAATACAACTTTTTACATGAACAGCTCTAGACTCGACTTCTTTCCTTGTAACAAAGTACTTGGAACACACTCAAATCGCTTTTTGTGTTCCAAATACTAAAATACAAAACGCCTACTTATTTCATTTGGCTTCCTTCATTTTATCCACGAGCCGTTCAACCATATTTCTCATTTTGAATACCTTTGTTAATACCTAATGATAATCCAATGATTCATTTATGTTTGAGGTGTAAACAGTGAGTTCAAGATAAGAAGGGGATGAGATCGTTTTATCAATGGAGTCCTGGTCGCAGCCATGTTGGACACAACTAATAGACCAATCACTTCAGTGGGATAGGAAAGACATAAAAGTGCTGAAGATCATCAATAGACATCTTCAAGGTTTATGTTAATTTTGGTGCATTATTTTCAGTATAGAACCTCTGGAATCGAGCTTCCCCCCCCCCCCCCCCCCCAAACTCAAAATTTGCCCCGAACTCAAAATTTTATATCCGTTTCAAGGTATGCAGAATCCGAAACTGGAATGAAAAATGTCTGTCCGTCCGCCGTACTTCTTTTTTTTTTCTTAGTTACTGTCTGGTATCCTCCCAGAACCACCTCCTGTGAAATAAGATCTCGCCAAATAAACATAGAAGTGGGGACGGAAGACGCAGGAGAACCGAGGAACCCAGTGGGGATCCCCACCATCCTCCACTAGTATGGAGAATGGAGGGAGATAGCCCTAAGGGCTATAAATTCTCGCCTCCTTGGCCTTTGCAACCATTCTACGCTCTCCTTAAGTCGCCGACTTATCTCTCTCTCATCACTCCTCATCTCTCTCCTTAAACCTAAAAGATCCTGGGCATCGTGGTAGTTCGCCTATAACCAAACCAGGCAACGCTCCCAAAAGATTGTTCGCTTATAACCAAACCAAGCACGCCTCCAAAAAGATCCTGGGCATGGTGGTAGTTCGCCTATAACCAAACCAGGCAACGCTCCCAAAAGATTCTGGGCATGGTGGCAGTGCTGGAGTACATCAGGAATGTCATTAATAAACATTGAAAAAAGAATAGGACCAAGAACAGCTCCTTGGGGCATACCAGTCAGAATAGGAAGGTAGCTGGACTCGGACTGTCTGATAGTTACTTTCTGGACGCGGGAGGACAAATAAGATGATATCATCCGGCAGGCAGAAGATGAAAAGTGAAAGAAGTGATTTAGTTTGTTGACTAAGAGGGAGTGAGAGACAGAACCAAAAGCATTACGGAAATCAAGCAGAACCAAGACTGTGCAAAAGGACTTATCTATGGAAATACGAATGTCTTCAACTATACGAAGCAAAGCAGTTTCACAACTGTGGAAATTGCGGAACCCTGATTGGTATTGGCAAAGTAGATTGTGTGAAATAAGATGTGGGAATTTATCTGGGAGAGAATCAGATGTTCAAAAACTTTGCTGAGGAATGGGAGGATATTAATAGGCCGAAACTCCGAAGGGTTACGTGGACTACTGGTTTTCGGAAAGGGTTTTATGAAGGCAGATTTCCAAGCTGTTGGGAAAGAAGAAGAAGTTAAAATAAAATTAAACAGGTATGTTATGTGATGGAGAAGGACTGGAAGCAGTAACAATAAAAATCGTCGGGGGATTTGGTCAGGGCCCACTGCGTTTGAAGAGACCTTCTCAAACGCCTCCAGCACGTCCCCAGGTACAATGCATTGGAATGAGAATTCAGGAATCAGTGAGGTGGGAGGTGGGTCAGGCAAAGGTACGGAGGAAGGGACAGTACCATCAGTGAAAAATGCATTCAACACGTCAGGATCGACAGACGGTAGCGAGGGTTGATCGGCTGAATTGGACAGCCCCAAGTTCTTGATATTGGCCCAGAGTTGGCGAGAGGGTAGACCCACATTTAGTTGCTGGAAATGATGCGACTTTTTCGCACTTCGGATCTTTTTTTCACCCAATCGTGCAGCCTGTCGTACCTAGCGCGATCTACAGGATCATTAGACGCCTTCCACTCATAGAAAGCAGCGTCTTTTTTCAAGATCGCATATTTAATTTCTTGGGAAAACCAAGGATAGGAGAACTGTTTGGGAGTAAATGAGTGCAAAGGAGCATGATTATCAAGCAAATCCAAAACTGAAGTGTTGAAAAAATTAGTTTTTAAATTGGCATCCGAGAGTGAGTAGAGTGGGGGACCATTCGCGAGAGTTAGCATCAGCAAAAAGAGCTTCTTTTTCAATCTTGTTCAAGTTTCTACAAGTTATTGGTTGCTTCTTGAATCTCAAAGAGGGATATTTGTAGCTACAGACCAGGAGTTTATGGTGGCCGAAAGCTGGTATCAATAATTGGTTGAATTTAGTAACACGAGAGGGATTTAGCACAAGGCATACATCTATCCAAGTCTGAGCAGAAGTTACATGAGTTGGATCGGAAGGGAGTACAGTGAGGTTGAAGTTACTCAGCCTATCCCTGAGTTCGGCGGACGAGGTGGTGTTACAAAGTAAATTAGTGTTCAGGTCCCCAAGAAATATTGAATGGGAGTATAATTGCCAACCAATCTAGAGAGGGCCTCTTCAAGCTCAGTAAAATCTGTAGGTGTTCTTGGAACATATATTACTCCGATAAGAAGTGGGCTGTGTGGGGTTTTAATTTCAACAAACAGGTAGGTATTCAAAAAAAGAACCGGGAGGGCTAGAAAGAACCAATTTGGTTTGGAAGTGGGAAAGGTAATAAAGAGCGACACCCCCACCGCGGGCTCTAAAACTGTCATTTCTAACTAATGAATAAGACTCTAGAGAAACAGCTTTGTTGGGAATCGTAGATTTCAGCCAAGATTCTGTGACGGCAATGACGTGGGGTTTCAATGGCTGGAGGTAATATCGCAACTCCTCTATCTTACTAGGTAATGACTGAATGTTGATACAACAACAATATTATGTAGATATATATATTTTATCATATTATATTTATTTATTTATTTATTTGCACTCCAGACAATATCTGACCTTGGTTAATTTATAAAAATCCCAAATTTCGCCAAACCGCTAGTATTGCCAAACAAAAGGATTAGTTCGAGGATTAGCAATTTTCAAAAATTCCAAGGGGGTCAAATTTGAGTTTTTACGGGTCAAAAATCGGTAAATTGGAAATGGTATGGATGGGTGTGTAAAGACAGAAAAATACGATTTCAGTTTATATCATACAGAAAAAGGGTCAAATTTGGATTTTTTGGGGTCAAAAATTGGTATCAAGGCTTAAAAACAATATTAATTATTCAAGTGACGTGTGGGGTAGTGATTCACGACGGAGGGACTATTTCGATGATAAAAATATTTTTCCCAAAAAAGATCGGGTCAAATTAGACTTTACTGGGGTCAAGAATCACTAACATCACGAAAAAATTATATAGGTACCTAACTTTATGAAAATACCTAATAATTTTTCTTTATTGACGACTTGTTACAATTAGACCTCTTGGGCCCTCTTAGTATGTTATATAAAAAAAATATCTGACTAATTACAAAATGAAATATCTTCCCTAAGAAAGAAAATGTGTGAATAAACAACAACAACAACAACAAATCATACAGCGGAAGAGAAGTGGTATGGTTTCTCGCTATATCATCTTTAACTACACAATAGCACGAATATTTCTCTGAAAATTTGCTCTTATACCCATGCTGCATGACTGGAACGTTTTAATTCTGTGAAAAAGCTACAACGCGCAATGCAAATCCGTCAGACTACAAGTCGAGTGACTTTCCTAAACTAAAACTACTTGGATGAGAAAGTCCAGTGATTTGAACACCCATTTGGATGAGCGAGCGGACATGGCTAGTCATCCATATAACCTGAAATGGAATGAATATGAGGGAATCATTATTATGAATTCTCTGCCTACTGGAGTCGACGGGGTGGCTAGTGAGTAGGTAGTGGCCACACTAGGGATGGGAAAAAATGTGAAACTGTTTCATGAAAAGAAACGATGAAACAGTTTCTCAAAATCTGAAACAACACTGTTTCAAAAGAACGGCCACAGACGAAACAAACTGTTACAGCCAATAATCCAATAAGTAGGCCAATTGTGTCATGGTCTATTCCAAAGGTTCATTATCGAAAATAATAAACAAAAAAATCTGTAGTAGGAAAAAAGAAATAAAAACCGGGTGTTTCGAAACTTTTTCCATTGGAGATGGCTTCGCAGCAGAAAAAAGGAACAGTTTCGTTGTACGAAAAAAGAAAAAAATGGATGTCACAAAACCGTTTCTGTTGCAGGAGACAGCTTCGCAGCAGGAAAAACGAAGAGAAACCGTTTCGCGATTCTGTTGTTTTGGCCAAGAGCCATAATTTCTTGGTGTTATTGTCGCTGAAGCTGTTATTTTGAAACAGCTTTACCGAAACTGTTTCATACAATAAAGGAACTGTTTCGTTTCGTATCTCAAAAAGAATAGAAACGCCCTAGGCCACACTTCTCAACGAAGCAGAGCAGAGGATTCTGTGAAACTTCTCCATTATTAGCCGTTCCGTTCCATGTTGATAACTGTTACAAAAAAAACCTGCTGTCGTCTTTTCCTCTTATATCTCAATCTGCCCTGTGGCTTTCTTATTACCTACCTCATTACCGTCTCATTTGCCTGAATTTCATTTGATTAGTACCTACCTACCTTATTATTTCATTCCATGTTATTCTTTCTATTGCCAAGTTGTAGTGCGACAAGTGCTTCACACTGAAGAAAAACCTTGTGAGACACATTCCTGAGGCTCAAACCAGCACGACGTCAATCTCATTCTAGAACGAAAACGCAGGGGGTTTTCAAGCTGAAGTTAGTCTGTTTTCTGGAGGAAATCCTGTCTGGAAGGAGCAGCCAAATTACTGGAACTGGTTATAACGGAGCGCTCTGAAGAACGGAAATGCGATGCAAAAGTGAACAAAGTGCGCATGCACCAAGGCTCCGCAATTGCTAGGGGGGGAGGGGGACATGCGGTGGCTACTAGTTCAGCCATTTCCTCATAGATGGGGCAGCGTGCCAAAATCTACCAAACCCCAAGGCCTACCATAAGAACGGTCCCGTTTCCTGGACCATTATGATCCTGCTTCGGCCGATTTTTCACTCTGCCGTATACAACCGATTTTGGTTACCCTTGTTGACCGACGTGTGGTCGAATTCCACCACTCCGGTTGGTGACTCCCGCTACCAACCGAACTACTTTTGTTCTTTCCGGCCGAATCCACCGACTTGTCCATTACTACTATGTTCACTTCCTACCCATCACATGAGCTCTTCTCATTTCTTGCTTGGTTGAGGTAGCGCTCAACAGTTTTGAAAAGGGTGTTTAATAGCTTTGTTCGTGCAGTCCCTCAGAGCTTGTCAGAGCAACCCGAGCATGCGCAGTAAGGGTGAGGCAAAGATTCGCTGTTCGTCCAGACCCAGGGCGAGCTTCGAGCCAAGTGGTCGGGTGTTCGTGCTGTCCCGGGACAGATGATTCGGTGTTCGTGCTGGCCACGGGGCTTCCTCCGAGCTGCTCTGAGCAAACCCTCCCTTGCCCCACTAGAAGATCAGGGGCAGCTGAGCACTGCTCTTCCGCGCATGCACCCTCGACCCATTCGAGCTGCCCGTGCTCCAAACAAGCTCCAGGCTCACCCTGCTCCGAGCGAGCGTGGTCAGAGCTCACCCTACACCAATCCAGTTCGGTTCAAGCGAAAACTGAACTTGCTCGGAGCTAGCCCCAAGGGGACAGCCCGAACAAAGCTACTGTTTGGCTGGATTTAGCGGATGCCATCCAAGAAAAATGTATCAGGCTTCACCTTAAAATGAGTAGCTGTGTTTGAAGGCTAAAGGGGACGAGTGATTAGTATGATTCTGAGATAAGAGATGGCGCTGGTGGCACACCAAAGTATATCCCGACATCGTACAATTTTTTTTTTCAAATTCAATTAGCTCAATTTTTTTAGGAAGAGTTGTGTTATTGTGGGTATCTTCCCTCCCTATCACACAACCGTCGTCCCCTTTAGCTTTGAATTTAACTGGCCCATCAAAATTATTATCCCAAAAAATAATGTTCACTCAACAATATTCTGTTGCCAATTCGTTCCATCTTGCAACGAGAACGGTTGAGAAAAAATCTGTTGAAACCTACATAAAGATCAGGGCCTCGGCAGAATCGAACCACGGAAATCCGTGGAACGTTCCACAGTCATCGGCAGAGTAAAAAATCTTATCCAATGTAACCGCAGCCTTTACATTAATAATATAACAATATAGGAACTGAAGTGAGATTTGTGAAAGGCAGTGAGTGTGGCTTATTGCAATCCTCTATTATTTCTTCCCTCGGGTATTACGCGCATGAGTAACAAAAGGGTTTATATTATTTTTAAATGAAATTAGGTTCCTCCACTCTAAGAATTTTGAGACCAACCGCACTCTCCTACGCTAAGTAATCCTTTTTCTATGATTTTTCAAAGATTCCAACACTTCCTACGTCATTGCACCCCTCTCGTCATCCCCCCCCCCCCCCCCCCCGGCCAATGTGACGTGGGAAGTGCAGGACCTTAGAAAAAGAACTATTCATCGTAGGAGAGTGCGGTTGGATTCAAAATTCTTAGAATGGAAGGAACGTAAAAATAAAATAAATACGTGGGCATAGCCCTCGGATTTCCATTTACCTACAGGATTTGAGAGCCTGACCTCGACAGGCTTAAGAAATAGGTTCTAGTTTATGAAAAGGAATGAACTTCAACAGAACCATTCATATGAGCCATATGAGCGAATTTAAGAAATAACACCTTGTTCAATCCACTCTTCCACCCTACATTATCAAACACTGTCCACTATTTCTAACCACAACAAACACCTTTGTTTTACAAACAACAGCTACCTACCTATTGCTTATTTACAAACAAACCATCACCTTCCCCTGTAATTGTTGTTAATTTTATGGATTTTTTCAAATTTTGAGGCGTTTTCAAGAGAAAAAAAACAATAAGATTCGTTAACCACAAACGAAAGAAATAATCATTCATGGCCATTGCAATAGCTCAACTTCCCAAAAAATGTTTTGGTTGCCTGTTGCTTACGCAGTACTGGCCTAACAGAGCTGCCGCTGCTATCAATGGACTCGTCTTGAGCTGAGGTGTGTTGGGGACGGAGAGGGCTCCAAACTTCTCATCACTCTCTCTGACCAAGTCCAGTCCAGGAATGAGGAGCGGTGGGGGAGAGGCAAGACCAGTCAGCCTCCTCCTGACATCGGTCTGGTTTACTCATTCTGGGACTGCTCAGACTGTTCCTCTTCTACATTCCACCAACCAAACCCTCTTCTGGCTTCATTTTCGATATGCCAATGTCCAATAATGTGTGACTATTGGCACGAGTATATTAGGTACCCAAGTATCATAATCGAACCAGCCACTGAAATATTACCAAATAGAACTAGGCTTCCCAACCCCCTCATCACAACAACCACCACTCACTGGCCCAGCCGAGCTGCTGGATACCCAGTCCAGTCCAGCCCGACGTATCTATTTAACATGTCTCCATTGAATCAGGCTGTCCAAATTGTTGAATTTCGCTGCAATTAGATTGGCTCAACACAACCACTCTCCTCGTCATCTGTTAGGCCCCCTTCATACGAGGGGCCACAAGTCTCGTGCTCGCGAGCGATAGCTTTTTCTGCTCCTACCTCCCGCTCTTCCCGCTGTGGCGTCACGTTGCGTCAGTTGCGATGGATCGTAGGCGGGCTATGGCCATTTGCCTTCTTCGACGACGAAAACGCCAAAGTTCCAGAGAGTATTGGGTACACCCTATCAACCAAATGCGTGATGAAGCACGCGTTTTTGCCACACTTTATCAGAACTTCAACGGGATGGCAACAAGTTTTTCAATTACTTACGAATGTCATTGGCCTCATTTGATGAGCTCCTCGGCGTCGGTTGCAGACTCCATTTATTAATAACTCAATATCCACCTCCATCTTCACCTGTCACAGAGACTGAGGAGCGAGAGCCGTTTTCGCGCGTCTTGTGAATGCCTCATTCCTGTCTTTGCATTTCATTGAAGAGACGTGACCCTTTCGGAAAGTGCGGCTCGAGATGCACGAGCCTTGCGGGCTCTCACTCACGAGCCCCAAAGTCTCATGCTCCCCATGCGAAAGCTCAAGTGTACTCTGTGCATTTCACTCTTCCACGCCTTCTTCCTGCTCGCCAGCACGAGCCTTGTGGCTCCCCATGTGAACACTCCATTACGTAACACCACTAGTTACCATCCAAATTTCTGAAACTTGGATGGTTGCTGGTGACAGTTCAAACCGACGCAGAAAATGAAATGATGGTACTAAGTGATACGGAACGATACTTGGTGAGGGCACTGGCGTGGATCCAATAGAGATATTAGGCTAGTAGGCATGCATAAAGCCGCCACAAAACAACCAACTGCCTAGAAAAACAAGTTTTCCCGAATATCTTCCTGTTTACCTAAGATGTTGAAAATTCTGTACTTTTCCCACTAAAAGTCGGTAAACAATGAGAAAATCTGTGAACCTGATAATACTAGAATAAATAGAAGAGGAAAGGATTAATTTAAACTGGTACCTTTTTTAAACCACCCTGTATTTTCCCCAACAACAAGAACTACTTTTCCAAAAAGCATAAATCTTTACTTCAAGGGCCTTCTGAATAGAATCCATTGCTGACTGAGTTTGAAGAACGGCCTGAATGAATTAAGTATCCAGATCGATTGTTTAAAATGTAATCAAATCTTCAACTAAACAAACAAACAAAAAACTTAAAAGCAATTGTGGTACCTATCTAAGTTTAAATGCGATTATATTATCTAAGTAAATCCCACAGTTGGGAGAGAGAATGTCTGTCCACAACGGGAAGGTTCACCTAACGACCTTCCATTAGGTTATCAATTTTGAATTAAAAAACCAAATCACCACACAGAGTGAATATTCGAGTGGACAAGAAAATAATCAATTTAATACTCAAGGAGTCAGTGGAAACTCGTAGTTCACCAAACTCTACTACAGCTGACTTAATGGCAGGACGTCCCCACTTATCGGTACCTAACCCTTCCCGGTCATAGACAGACACTACAAAATTTCTGCACTAGGACACTCCTGAGAGCTGGAGGGCATTTTAAACCAAACCAAAGGCTTCCAATAAAGCCAACGCGTCAAACCGTACAATATATTTACATTGCTTAACATCTTAAGTAAGAAACTACTTGCGCTTTTAAATAAGACATTTGGTAGTAACAAACTGAAAAATTAGGTACTGCGATTTTTGAGGAACTTTTCAATTGAGAACATTCGACTGTCAATATGATTCTAATACAGTTGGGATATCATGGGAACAATACCGTAACTACATATTATGTAGGAAAGAGATAAGATGTATTTCATTATGCATATCAGTCATAATTTCAATCATATCAATCTGCCAAAACTACTGCTTACATCTTTCTCATCCCCCTGAATTTCCCCTCATTGTTCCATTGAGATATGAAAAATAAAAATTCGTGGAAATATTTCAATGCACTTAATTAAATTAATTCAAATGTACAGGACAATTAAATAAACAGTCATCACATAATTGATTTTCTGAAGCAAAAGCTTCATTCCCCATTATTAAAATCTTTTGTAAATTTCTGAAGTCTTCTCAAGCGCACAGCTTCATTATCAGCCGGTGATCCAGATGCTTCACAGCTACTAGGATCAGAAATAACTCTGCAACAAAAATGTAGGAATTATGCAGCATGTACATGAGAGAGAATTTTCGAAGTGACCAAGAGTTCTCAAAGCCACCATTTAATATAACCAACAATCACATATACAACACTGTTACTATCGATGAAGGGTAACATGTATAACGACGAATACACAAAAAGTAACATTCTAGGGGTTAACTGATTGGGAGCGGGTAGCACAGTGTGAAGGCCTAGTCAGGTCTTTCCTTCACAACACATAAAATAATATAAAAACACTGTTTGAGGGCTCTTGCTGATTCTGAACACTCTACCTAATGCAAACATTTCAAAAATTGGCTCATAACAGGCAAAATTTACTAAAAGGAGTCCTTCAGCTGAGGTAGTATGGTTCAAAAATTAATAACTCCAGTGGTATGCAACATCGGAAATACAAATTCGGAACCTGTGATCCCTGCAACCCTACAATAATGGAATTAAATAGTCATAAGCCAGTGCCTTTGAGCACGTAAGGGACATATTGGCCACGTGATGGACATATACGTGAGGGACTGAAAGTCTTGTTCGGAAAGTTCAAGATAGTGACGAACCGCTTGCTCTCCAACGACAGAAACAATCCTCCTTACTGAGCGATTTGAAAGTGAAGGCTTCTCAGTCGAGCAAGATGAATAGGATCACCGACGACACTGCTACAGATGCCGCCAAAGATCATCCACGAATATTGCTCTTATTGGGAAGAGGGTTATCAAAGTGCCTTTACTATACTTAGCTTATTTCGACGTATTATTCCTCTAATATCGATGTGAATATGTTGCCAATATTCTAAATCGTTGTAAGAGGAATCCTCTATCAATCACATATATCTGAAGCCTTATTAGGCAGCATACTTCTAGTTAATGAGAACTGCAGAAAACCAGCTCTATGGTCTTTCTCATTCCAGCATCAACAAACAGTGGCAACAGGTTATGATCGCCACAACTGTCAAGAACCACTCCCTACTGATAATAATAAAATGCAAATCCAAACCACTCTTAAATTTTGCTGCCACACATACATCTTTTCTGCACAAATAGCCTTACATCTTTTCTGCAACATATTTTTAACCAACAAGAAAAAAGTTTCTGCCATGCAGCATGGCTATAAGACCGAATTTTCTAAGAAATATTGGGGCTATTGTGTAAACAGATGATATAGCGGAAACACTTTTTGTAAAATTACATTATTTAGTGATTTTAGATATTTTTACCGATTTTTTACCCTTATAAAGCCAAATTTTACACATTTTTTTGAGAAAAATATTATCATAGTGAATCACCATCCCACACAATGCCAGGTGAATTAATATCGATTTTAGCCATAACACCAAATTGTTGACCCCAAAAATCTAAATTTGACCTCAGTTTTGTATGAAAACCACTGAAATGGTATTTTTTCGTCTCTACTCACCCTTCCATATACATATAACCTTTTGTTAAAATCTAGGGATGAATTCAGGATGCTCTAAAACGGATTTGCCTATTAAAAAATTCAAACATTTATATTCTGTAAATTTGGGACCAACTGCAATAGCTAAATTTTCTTTGAAAACTCACTAAAAAGGAGTTATTAGTGATTCCAAAAAGAAGACAAAATTCTAGATCAGGTGTAGAAATGATATAATTGTGACAACCGCCTGTACAGGTGCGACCAAATCAAGATGTATCGTATTAGTACTCACCAGACACAGACTTTAGCACTCTACAACTACCATGAAGACTATTTGTTTGATAGACATACTGGGCCCAAACAGGAGCTTTAAAACAGTAAGACCTTTACTGGGATCTTCTGTATAAGACGCTAATTTACTGAACTGGCCTACTTGCCTTCAATGAATATAAATGGCTGATCTGCCCCTCCCTAGGCCCAACAGCAACTGGTATTAGGCTATATACCACAAAACTACGAACAATCAGCTGCAAAAGGATGTCAATGTGCATGGTACAAAGACAATAACAAGAACTTCTGGTATCCAAAAACATTTATGTAAAACGACACCATATTTTCAAAATTACCCAACGGTTGAGTGCTGTATGTATACACTGCGATGAAACAACTGAATCACCATCATCAAGTCCGATTTGAGAATACCAAACGAATTTAGTGCATGTGTAATAACGTGTGACTTGGTTGGCACACTTAGCTCCATAATCAAAAGTACATTTTCCTGTCATATATCTTGCCTCTTCACCAATTTTATAATCAATCAATCTGATAGTAAATTACTAACGAACTTACTTGTCTGTGTTTTGGTCATAACTTGCGGAACCACTGACTGGTTCTGACCTTGCACTAGAACCTCCATTTATATCAGTACTGCTAGTGCTGGGCCCATCGTTTGATAAACTTGGATTCATAGTTGGTACAGAATCAGCAAGTGGCTGAGCGGAGGCTCCTTCTGCCCAACATCGGGTACCACTTGGACCGGGATCGTCTAATGAAGAGCCTGAGTCCTTTGTTGCAGCTGATTCAGGAGGGGGTGAGTCATTCGGAGCCGCTTGGGAAGCACCAAAGTTGGCAGTTGGATTGATCTCGTGGATACCAGGTGGATACATATGGCGCTGGCTGAAGGCAAAACAAGAAAAATATCTGATGATTAGAAACAATAACTGAGATTTTGTGAATTCTCTCATTTATGAGGGTGTCAGCAATTCACTAGTCATATTTACATATAAAATATAACTGTGTAAATCAAATTTAGAAGGATTTTTGACTATCGTTGTTTCTGTGATCTATAAATTTGAATAAAGTGAAATTAAAAATTATTAAAATAACAGACTAGGAACTACATTTACTCTTCTAATTTTTTTCTTGTCAGGAATTGCCTTTTACAGCATGACGCCAGGCTCGTCCTTCTTCCCACTGCCATCTATTAATGTTATGCCTCTGCATTGCATTGACAACTGCTCCTCTCTATAGGCTGGTTTACACGGTGCGAGCAGTTCGGCAAAGCTACTCGTAGACAAGTAGCTCGCCGCTAGAGAACACATGAGTAGACAGTCAGTAGCTCGCAGCCGCTTTTTTTTCTGTTTCCCGCTTTTTCTGAGGTTCCTGCATCATGTTTTTTATATTTTCTTTTTTGTACCCATTGCTTTTTTTGTTGTTTACTCCTCTAATTTTTTTCTTCTTGAAAATGGACATGAACGAAATATTGCGTGTTGCTGTTTGGTGTTCACATGATGCAAGTAGCACGGTCCGGGCAAACTCAGCCACTAGTCGGCTGAGCCAATCGCACTGTGTAAACACAGCTTATGTTAAACATGGGTGCCACTTCCTCCACCGACCCTCTGAAGAACAATACAAAACCATTATTTATTTTTATTTAATTTTTTTTTCCATTTCTGGCCTGACATTGTCTGAGATGGTCATCCGCTCTCAGGATTTCTTCTATGTTTGATAGACCACTGGCTCTGGTTGATCAACAATTGCCTGGATGGTATCATTCTGGACCCTAAATAACCTGGATTTCTTGCAGCCATGCCTGAGCCTATCCGTCTCCTGCACAGAGCCTCTAAGCCAATGACCATCCATCCGACCCACATGTTTCCACCAGGGTATTCAATATCAGCTGTTTTTATATTGAGGTGTATGTCCTGCCTCCACAGGACCTCATTCAGATATGGTATTGCAAAGCATTCCTGTTGAATGTGCTTGTCAATACTGGCCTGACAACTCCAGAACAGAACAGAAACCAAGTACATACTTGGCCGGTCCACTGACCTGACTGCTCCCAGTCCCGGCACCATCATATTAAGTAATCGGTATTCTGGCCATTGATTTTCAGTCCTGCTGCCTCAAATACCTTACACAACTTTCTCAACATATACATGGCATCAAGCCGGTCATTGGCGATTATTACATTGTTATCAAACAGCAGAGAATGGACAATCAGTCATCCTTGACAGAACCCATTTTCACTGCCCAAGCACATCCTCCAGGTGTAGCTTGAGAAAAGGGTGGGCGTCATGGTAAAAATAGGTGGAGACTGAGGTGAACTGACACTATACTGTCTCCAAATGGACAATTTCACCTGTTTTATTTTCTCAAGTAAAAGATCTTTTCTTAGGTAAGAGTGCTTTCCGAAAAGGTGCAATATGAGGGGTATCTGGTGATGAAAGTGGGTGATGAACCAGTGGAAAGCAAAACCACGTCATAGGTAAAGGCCCTCACCCCATCATTTCGCTTTCTTTCTATCCGTTTGTTGCCCAAGCTACAAGGAGTTTTGACATGAAAATTGGAGGGTTTTCAAGAGTGCTAAATCCGATTCTGAGATCAAAAATCGAAAATGCCTACACACGGAAATAGTATGTTATTACGTATTATGTTCCGTGTATTATGTGTATAACGTAGTATGTTACGCAGCTATATGTTGGTAGGGATAAGGAAATGGCGAGGTAGAAAACAACAGTATTCAACAGTAGTAGGTAGTATTCAGTAGTATATCAATAGTATTGATAATTAGGGGTGATACTATTGGAACTATAGATTCTCCTCAACATTCCACTTTTCAGTTACTGACAATCTTTGGGGTGAGAGCTTGAGCTCGAACTTTGATACTGCATTTACATATTTGCACTAACAGCGAGAATCGTGAGGCGAGTGGCCGGGCGAATGTGTGGTCAGTTCACTCGTCCATCTGGCCACTCGCCTCGTCACTTGCAGCGTTCTCGCCAGGAGCTGTTTTCTGGGCACAAGTCAAAGGCTGGACGAACTTCCACATCGTCCATTCGCCACAACATAGTGTACTGGAACCTCGGCGAGTGACGAGGCGACGGAAC